>OZ023316.1:60015463-60201277 GCA_964007375.1 Ophion obscuratus | reverse complement strand
AATCCAATGTAATGAGTAATGGAAATTTTTTACATTACAAAATCCAATGTAATGAGTAATGGAAATTTTTTACATTACAAAATCCAATGTAATGGGTAATGGAAATTTTTTACATTACAAAATCCTATGTAATGAGGAATGGAAATTTTTTACATTACTAAATGTAATGTAATGGGTAGTGAAATATTTTTTCATTACCCATTACAAAAGTAATGAATAATGGATTACATTTTTATTACAAATTTCGCAACCCTGATCATACCTATTGAAAACCAAGAACATGCGCAGCTTGACAGAGTCGCTGTTTATCGCCTTCAAGAAGCCTCATAGAGCAGTTTCCTGTCAGACTGTATATCAATGGACAAAAAATATGTTAGCCAAAAGCGGTTTTGACACCCAGATTTTTTCAATGCACAGTACTCGGCATGCGTCGACATCAACCGCAAAAATGAACGGTGTCAGTATTGACAGTATTAGATCGACTGCAGGATGGACAAGTAATTCACAGACCGTCGCGCAATTTTATAACTTACCTGTTGTTAGTTATAAGGAGGCTTTTGCTCTAGCAGTAATTCAGTAATCATCCATTTATTCGTTTAAATCATTGTTGTATTGCTCGTTTAATACATTACTCCATTGTTGAAAGAAAAAACACAAAATACATGTTGCCGTACACGACTTTAAACATCTACAGTTGATCTTGACGAAAAGGCGCGAAATACAATTAGATGCTTAAACGAACTTACCTAACAATAAGTGAAGTTCGATCATAATTGTATGTTGCGCCTCTTCCGAAAGATCAGTCCCACCCTTACAAAAAAAAACCCATATCTATCGTAAACAATAGATATATACCCAAATGCAACGCTTTGAATAAATGAAATGACGGTCGTTGGAGGATAGTCAGCGAACCATTGATCAGCTCGTATGAGCTCAATTGGGCGAGCCAATTACTAGGTCGTAAATCAGACAGGCTAGCACAATTTCTACTCGGGTTGATTCAGCTAGGAAATTTTACTTCAGCCGATGGATAATTTTGAAAAAAAAAAAGAAACAAACATTTCGAAAATGTTTGCATCGCGCTATTTCGTATGACAGTGCCGAGCGTGATGCTAAAAAGAACTTCTCCGCGAGATTCTTAAACTACAGATTTCAAGCTTCAAAATGGTTGTTTTTCCCGATATGAACATTTTTCACGAAATTACGGCCTTTCAGAAATCACTGAATTTTTTTAGAAATTTTTCTGCTGGTTTAATTTTTTGCTGAGTGTATATATATATATTTATATGCATGTATATTGATAAAATACGGTTTAATCCATGTTTTATTTGTTTCACAAGTAAGTACACGGTGTACAATATCATTACATATTATTTTGTCTACAGCTGCAGTACCCAAGCTGAAACAAGCGCCAGACTTTGATCTATTTATAATATCATGTATAATTAGTTGTGATCGTCGACTTATGTGTTTTTCTGTAATCTCTTTCATGTTCTTCGGCTCTCTTTCAGCGAAAGCCGTATGGTATTTCTGTTCAACCGAGCTTCACTTTTCGGACAAACGATGCGAGATTATTTCCTTGCGTAGGACTCGTAGCGCAACTTCTACATTACACCATTCGTATCGTCAATTATCCTAAAATAAAACGTCTTCGTTCCGTAACGTACGACCAAGTCCCTGTGCCCAACGTAGTTTTTTTGTCCACCGATTCTCCGCTAATCGGGCAATACATGTATACATATGTTTTTTTCTTCTCATTTTATTTTTCGAATCTCTCGATCATTGTCCTTATCTAATATGTTTCTATTATTTCATTGTTATTTGGATAACCAGCGTCCATCCATTGTAACGTCGATAAATCGTGATTCAACTAAAAGTACAACGTTTTATTAAAAGATAAATATAGGTAAAACCAGTGACAATTTTTTATTAAGCCGGTATGCTTTCAAATACCGTAGTTACAAGTGCACGCGTGCGGATCATAACGGTTCTTCTTCCACCGAGAAATGTAACGCCTCTCACAGACGTGCTTCCATTGTGTTTTTTCGGCCGCCATCTTTTCGCGAACCTCGTTTTTTTTTCGTCTTGGGCAATTTTTATTTCGTATTCCGTCTAAATGGTATGTCCAGTTTTTATGCAACTAGGTATGATATCTCGCAACTATTGAACGTGGAAAAAAAAGCCCGAGTATCTTGACAGTAGTGCAGCTCGGTCAGAAGCTCGAAATAATATGCTCAAAAATGAAAATTCGTCGCAAAAAACCTTGTTCACTCTTTTAACTTTGGTGAACATGTTCCGTAACACATCGCTGATTCGTACACTGTGCACGTATTATACAGAGTGAAGCGGTTTCTCTGGCTATTTCCCTCCTCGTATGTCAAATCATTGTGTTGTTCGTGCATTTCCAATTTCTTCATTTTTCTTTGATGCTTTTTAACGCGTATTAGTAATGTCACAATATTGCGATGACTAGAGGGATTATCGACGAATAAGTGGCCATTTTTTCGTCCCGTCTTTGCAGCTCTTTTTTAATTCGCCGGTATCGATCAATTTGAAAATTAGTTTAATTTTTAATTTGTCGCGTGTGGAAAGCGCATTTCGACAACAAAATCCAAATGTTGGTCATCAAATACGCGCATTACGGTCTAGTTATTGCTCAATATTGGAACGCGCTATTTAGGTGTTTTTTTTTCATACATTTACGATATGAGTAGCGCGCGCTAATGTTTGCGCTTCGAAAACGTTTTCTCCGTTCGTCTGACTGTTGTTACATTGCGGAGAATTTTCATATTTATTCGGATTCATTTCCGTGAATTTGAGTGAACAATCGATAGGATCGACGCGAATACGCGGGGTAGAGTTACCAACAAATGCACCTATCATCGAGCTAAACTTACTGTGCGCGGTTCTGGCTGGTTAAGTTTAATGGTTTTTCGAGTAGTCCCCCATATTTGGTAGCGTGTCGGTCGGCCAAACTTTTTCTCGTCCCGTGAATACGGCTAACACATCGATCGAGCAATATTCTTTATTCTTTATTGCACTACACTATTCGTGCAGGAGGAGACGACGTGTTATCTTAATACCGAGATTTCGAGGATCATGGAGCCGTTAATAACGATCGCCTGTGTGATTTCTTCTTCTCTTTCTCAATGATCAATATTTTCTTGGGCATGTTCAAAAACGCCCCCCCCCCCCACCCCGTTGAATTTTTCTTTCTTTCGTTCAGCTCCCGTTTCTTCTTATCCACCAATTGTTAAGCATAAAAAAAAATTTGCATTATTGAGAACGAGGTCGAGGGTGGCTATACTGAACCGAGGAAAAGCGTACGAATTTATCTTTCGTTTCATCGTAACGTGTTATCTTCCCGAACATTTTTCAATCATCATCATCATCATCATCATCGTCATCATCATCATCGTCATCATCATCATCATCATCATCATCATCATCATCATCATCATCATCATCATCATCATCATCATTATTATTACTCTTATCATTGTGACAATTATTATCATTGTGATTATTATTATTATAATTATTATTATTTCAAGACCGGAACAATAACGGTCTTGTTATTATTATTACTATTGTTATTATTATTATTATTATTATTATTATTATTATTATTATCATGAGTTCTCATTGGATGTTTCGTGTTCGTTGGTCAGGCCCACCAAGTTAGCACAAATAATTGAAACACTCCGGCGGAAGTGTCTCTTTTCTTCTCTCATTTCCCATTACGTCTAACTCCCGTGCAAGCTTTATTTTTTCGTCACGCTGGATTACGATCGCAAAATGTTTGCTATTTCCAGACAGCCCGTACAATCCGTGATCAACCTAAGCCTATCCTCTCCAAACGCGTTGAGTTTTTTGTTTCTTTTGTATACAAACTTTACGAAAATAAGTGCTCTATTCGTGAAAATCTTGCACCGTATCTCCGAAAAGATTCTACAATCCTCGCGCGGGTGCAAGCGCTCCGAGCAATTTTTTCTTCCTCTTATGAAAAACTTATCGCTCTTTTTGTCTTACCAAGAACAAAAGTAATTGGTATCAATGACAATCGATTGTTAATCTTGGCGCGTTCTTTTGCAACGCACTTTATGTTCCATTTTCTTTCGCTTCAAAGACTATACTCAAATATATCTTGACGTATTTATTTTCCAAATGATTATTATATTATAAAGAGTATTTAAAAAAAGGTTAACAATCGATGTGGTTGTTTTGTCCGTGCAGGGGTTGCGTTAAAAATCCAGGAGGCTGCTCGTTCGGACGAATCGTTCCTCTCGCCTCTTCTTCCCTTCCTTCACTTTCCCGAAGATCTTAATTATATTAAACTCCAGAGGCGTTCCCCGCCTATAGCGAATCCTCTTACTCGTCTGTTTCTTTGGTAAGAAAATATATAGACGACGCAAAGTCTTACACGCGACGCGACAAATTCTGTCATACAGCTTAGGTTTTCGGCGTTCCGGATATGATATATTGGATACATCGCTGTAGATATATATGCATCGGGTATCCCATTTTCATCTGACACCTGATTTATCTCGAAAAATATCGCTCTGAACAAGTATAGAGTATAATAAAACTTTTAAGATTCAAAGGGAGACGTTAAAAAAAGTTTTTTGGTCCCAAATTCAAAATGGCAACGTCAAAATGGCCGACATGTTTTCTGTAAATGGGATCATGATTTCTTTCACTAAAACATTTATCAGGCCAAAACTAACAACTTTTGTAGAACAAGTTTTTAGATAACATTCATAACTTTAAGGTTAAAGTACCATTTTTTAGCCGAAGTGACGAGCTGCAGAGACCTAAACCTTGTTTGGGTTTATTTGGGATATCGAGCAAACCCGGAACAAACGCAAACAAACTCACACCCACACACACGCGCACTTACACTAGGAATATTGAAGATATTCTGACCAAAAAATTATGAGCGTTATCAAAAAACTTTTCATACAAACTTGTAAGCTTCGGCGTAATAAAAGTTTCGGTGAAAAAAATTCATACCATTGGTTAAAAAAAACATGGCTATCTTAATGTCGCCATATTGAATTTTGGACGAGAAAAGATTTTTTTTCGCACGACCCTCTTTGAGCCTTAAAAGTTTGGTTATCCTCAATACTCGATGGGAGCAGTATTTTTCGAGATAAATCAGGTGCAAGATAAAAATCGAACGCTCGGTATATGTTTACATGGATAAAGTTACACTCAACAGGTATACCGCATCGTCTGTACATAGTTGGCGAGACAATTGGTAAAATGTCTCACTCCCGGTAGGACGAAAAAAGGATTCGATCCGCAGGCTCGGCGTGATATATTGGCAAAGATGGCGCGGAGGGCCGAACGCGGCCAAGAGAAAGTTGTCATTGGGACATATGATTTCCGAGACGGGAAAAATCGTTGTTCGTTCATTTTGAAAAGTCGCGGGGGCTAGCGGCAGTCTCGAAGCGGCTGTTTCCCAAGCCCATCGCTCGTTATTCGGAGGGGGTGGATTACGGTCCCTGCGAACCGCGATCGAGTTCCTCATGCCCGATCGTTGGAACGATCTCGTTTAAACGATCGGATGCAGACGTCATATGTATAAGCGCGACAAGAGTCCGCTCTTCCTGATATCTCATTAAACCCCGGTGTGATTGAATATGTAGGAAACGTTGCTGTCCTGATGAACCGGTGGTCCGTGACAGGTCCGCCTCGTCGAGGAGTTGTTGTTGTTGCTGTTGTTGTTGTTGTTGTTGTTATTGTTGACGTAATAGGACGATTTTCGCATGCTCGTCGACGAGGACATGATCGCGACGGTCTCGTAGTAACGCAATTTGCCGCAGCACCGGCCGCTCTTAAGTATCGCCGTGAAGCCCCGTCGATACTTTTTGTTGAAGAAAGCATAGAGGATCGGATTGATGCAGGAATTGCTCGAGCCGAGCCACTGAGCTATCGGAGTCGCTATCTTGAGGACCTCCTCCTCCCAATCGGCGATTTCCCCCCCGAGCTTTATTCTCGCGAATATTACGTAGAGCGGCAGCCACGAAAGTACGAAGAGTATCACGACAACGACCAGCATCTTGACGACCTTGACCTTGGACTTTTGCTGTATCCTCTCCATCTGGGCGTCTTTCGCGTCGCCCGGTATGTGTCTCCGCCACACCTTGATCCATATGAGCACGTAGCAGAGAGATATGAGGATCATCGGTAGGACGTAGCAGAGAGTCAGATTCCCGATGAGAAAGAAGAGGGAACCGTCCTGCGGACGGGGCCACGACTCGACGCAAAACCTCAGCTTCGGATCGTCGTCGTCGATCACGAGATCGAAGAAAAGGAGCCACGGAGAGGTGGCGGTCAGCGCGATGAACCATATCAGTATGATCAACATACGGGCGCGTCTCTTCGTTATTTGACACTTGAGGGGCCACCAAATCGCCAGAAATCTGCAAGCAAAAAGTTGATCGTTGCTCGTAAACTCGTCGATCGAAAAACAACGAGAAAAATCTCCCAAATTCAAAAGAAATATCAAAAGCGATTAAATGTGTAGCGAACGTTACGCGGTACGAATGAATTCCGGCCAAACTCGGAAAATGTGCGACGACAACGCTGACCGCGCGCGCGGTAACCGGTTCCTTCGTATACCTAATACACACGTGTTCGAAGGAGCGATCCGCTCGTACACAGAACTACGTGCCCCCCCCCCCCCCCCCTCTCTTATTTCGAAAGGGAGCATAACCACACTGCTTCCGTCACGCTTCGGCAAACTTGCGCCAAGCTTCGAAGGTGAAACAAATATTTTATGCACAATCGATATGAATTGTCGAACGTTTCCCTTTTCACGCTCTGGTAAATTTTCCGCGCACGCGTCCATTAACGCGCGCATATTCCGGGGACTGCGGGCGATTTTTCTTTTGGTGAAAAAAGCCGCGGGCGAGCGCGACTTTGTAGGTACGCCCGTGCGATCGATCAACGTCTAATTGAGACCTCCGGCGATTTGAGACTTGCCTGTCAAATCCAACATTAATCCTACGAGACGAAAAATCATTGTTATTACGCGTGCCCTCTTTCACATCGACTGACAGTAATGGCTGACGAGGTGTGAGCCGCGATACGTGAGACGCCCTGTCAACATCCAAACCTATTATCGATGAATTCCTTACAAACGGGTTTGCCATATTTCGCGGCTCCTTTTTCTCTGTTTTTGTCTGCCGTCGTGATAAAGAGATAAAAGCTCTTAATAAAGATACACGATTGAAAAGAGTCATTCGAAAATCCAAATGGTTCAACGTACGTACATTCGGCGCTATAGATGGATTTTAAAGTAAAATGAGATAGAACGCTTTGACGCAACCACGGAAGGTGAACGTTTTTTTTTTCCGAACGATGCGCTCAGTTCACCGATGAAACCACGTGGACTCGATTTTTCAATCAATCTCGGCGACCTTGATTATAAAAAGACACTCGTATATATCACGAAGTTGTAGAGTAGTGGCTCGGGACTAGGAAGCACAGGATACATTTTTTTCGTATCGTTCCACGAGTTTGTCGCGACCTTCGTTGAGACGTGTACAAAGAGCCTGCGACATACACTGCGCATTCCCGGATAAATCTCGTAAACAATTCTGGACAATGCCAGATCCAGCGATCGAATGTTGCATTCGATATATCCATTAGCGGAGTATCAAGGGAAAGAAAATGACGCATCGATGCGAATCTCACGATCCTCGAGTTGATAACGATCCCGAAGGACGACTTTGTCAATGGCTGCGTATAAGAAGGAAGATTTTCCATCGCTCCGCACCATACCCGAGATACTCATCCTGGCTGAATTGCACCTCGAGGCAAACTTTCTCGTCAATATCATGAGCGTCGCAGTGGTGAGTTTTTACAAGTGACAAATTAATAGGTGTGTCGGAGTGAAACTTGGATTTTCTAATAATTGGCGTTACCCTTAAACGACAGACTCGATTTGATTGAAAACTGTTATGTTTTGAAGTATCGACAAGCGTCTTTCAAATTTGGTATGTGTCAATTTTTAGGAGTGTAAACGAAAAAGGCATTGTTTGTGTTCTTTAAATTGAATAAAACTGCTGCGGAGGCGGAATCGTTTGCTTCGGAAGCTCACGGTGAACATATTTGATCTCAAAAGACTTCCACGGGCTGAACTCGGTAAGAAAAACGCGGAAAAGCAACGAAAAAATTCAAGACACCGAATTATAAGTATTATTGGATGAAGATGATACTCCAGTTGATACGTCCGACATTCATCAGTTGACGAAAAAAAAAGAAAAAAAGTTACAGCAAACGAAAGCAATTACATTCAGTACGATTTCTTTCAACATTTTTGCAAAATTCATTTAAACTTTTCAATTGAAAAAATCTATCTTTCATTTCGACACACCAATTATACAGGGTGTCCCAAAACTCAACGATAATCTGAGACCGGATGAAAGGCCAAGTTATACCTGTTCTGAGAAAAATACAAAAAAAAATCCATATCACTCAGTTCAGCGATAATAGACATTTAAAAAAAAAAGTTGAAATTCGACACCCTTGGTCGCATTTTCAAGTCCTGTGATCACCAATGTCACAATTTCGCTGTGATTTTTTTAATTTCGTGATCTTTATTAACGATGCTATTAATCGCAACTACAAATTAATGCAAAAAACATTGTTAATTTAATAAAATAAGTTAAGTTTTAGTGAGTCATGGTTCACAAAAATATTGTTACTCAACTTTGACACTTCATTTTGAAAAAAAAATGTACTACACTACCCTTGGCAAGTTATTTCAAAAGATGGCGCATTTAATCAAGATTTCAAAACGGTGCAACACTTGCCACTTTTCTTGCCATTAAAAATTTTATTTCTTATTTTTTTCAAATTGAGCTCATTTTGAACAACCCAACATTAGGAATTTTTGTTACTAAAATTTGTTATTTTTTGTTTCTGGTCTGAAATAAAATTATTATTTTTAGTAAAGAGATAATTGAGTCAATAACCAATTTTTATTTAAGAGATAATTGAGTTAATAACCAATTTTTATTGTAAAAAACATATGTTTTTTAAAATAAAAATTGGTTATTAACTGACTCAATTATCTCTTTACTAAAAATAATAGTTATTTCAAAAGATGGCGCATTTAATCAAGATTTCAAAATGGTGCAACACTTGCCACTTTTCTTGCCATTAAAAATTTTATGTCTTATTTTTTTCAAATTGAGCTCATTTTGAACAACTCAACATTAGGAATTTTTGTTACTAAAATTTGTTATTTTTTGTTTCTGGTCTAATATAAAATTATTATTTTTAGTAAAGAGGTAATTGAGTCAGTTAATAACCAATTTTTATTGTAAAAAACATATGTTTTTTACAATAAAAATTGGTTATTAACTGACTTTGGTTAGTTGGTTAGTAAAGAGGTAATTGGTTAGTAAAGAGGTAATTGAGTCAGTTGACTCAATTACCTCTTTACTAAAAATAATAATTTTATTTCAGACCAGAAATAAAAAATAACAAATTTTAGTAACAAAAATTCCTAATGTTGAGTTGTTCAAAATGAGCTCAATTTGAAAAAAATAAGACATAAAATTTTTAATGGCAAGAAAAGTGGCAAGTGTTGCACCATTTTGAAATCTTGATTAAATGCGCCATCTTTTGAAATAACTATTATTTTTAGTAAAGAGATAATTGAGTCAGTTAATAACCAATTTTTATTGTAAAAAACATATGTTTTTTACAATAAAAATTGGTTATTAACTGACTCAATTACCTCTTTGCTAAAAATAATAATTTTATTTCAGACGAGAAACAAAAAATAACAAATTTTAGTAACAAAATTCCTAATGTTGAGTTGTTCAAAATGAGCTCAATTTGAAAAAAATAAGAAATAAAATTTTTAATGGCAAGAAAAGTGGCAAGTGTTGCACCATTTTGAAATCTTGATTAAATGCGCCATCTTTTGAAATAACTTGCCAAGGGTAGTGTAGTACATTTTTTTTTTCAAAATGAAGTGTCAAAGTTAAGTAACAATATTTTTGTGAACCATGACTCACTAAAACTTAACTTATTTTATTAAATTAACAATGTTTTTTGCATTAATTTGTAGTTGCGATTAATAGCATCGTTAATGAAGATCACGAAATTAAAAAAATCACAGCGAAATTGTGACATTGGTGATCACAGGACTTGAAAATGCGACCAAGGGTGTCGAATTTCAACTTTTTGTTTAAATGTCTATTATCGCTGAACTGAGTGATATGGATTTTTTTTTGTATTTTTCCCAGAACAGGTATAACTTGGCCTTTCATCCGGTCTCAGATTATCGTTGAGTTTTGGGACACCCTGTATATTAATATCGTTGAAAACCCGACGATATAATTTAATACTCGGTTGATATTCTTTCAAGCTGATTCTCGTCGTTCTCGCGATCGGATCGTCGAGCGTCACCGGTGCACCGTATCCACCGTATCCACTACTCGGGCACCCTCCAGTTCTACCGGTAACTTATGTTAAATTGGTGCACCCGGGCTTCGGCGCGCTGCCTCATCATCCGGGACTGAATTGGGTGCATGGACCACCCGTATTTCTGCCGCCTCACTACTAAGAAAGAAGCGTGTTATGAAGAAGCGCCTTGCGTTGAAATTTCAATTAAACTCCAAGAAAATAACGCCGAGAGCCTTATCTTATGATACTTATAATCCAGATGAATGTGCAATCAACCGCTGTTCCGCAATAAAATAAATAAACAAAATGATCAAAGTGTGTGTTCAGGATGATTTGATCGAAAGTGAAGTAAGTAATATCGTTTGGACGGCGATAATTTCTCGGAGACTAACGAGCATGTGTCATGGCTCATTGAATCGTTGACATTGTACATCACTGAACAATTTAATATCTATCTTCGAAAGGGAATAACGTATGTCTCTATGGAGAAACTGACTGGTAAGAGAAACGACCGCTCCATCTGGGATGTGGATGATGTGAGAAAAAGGAATAATCCGAAGATGAATCGAAGACGACCCTTGATGTTTTATAGATCGATCCAAGAATATTGTCGACTCGTCTTCTTAATTTCTCCGTTATTTTGACAAGCGTGCAACTCGGTTTTATCGATCCCCGACTAAATATTTTATGGCATCCGTGTTCTTTCGGATAGCCGTATATACGTGGAGGAACAATCGAGATGTAATATAACCCCTGGACGTTCTCGATTGAAACGATCGCTCTTCCGCCCTTCTTCGTCGCTCACCCGGGGATGAGAGCAACGGCGAACGAGTCAACCCGCGGAGCTTGGCTCGCATTTGTCAATGCTATCTGTACTTTATAGTACGATAAAACGGCACTATGGGCGAGACGATATACCGAGTCGTGGAACAGGGGTGCTGCTCTCAGCCACTGTATTACGAATCGCGAAGTATGAGCAAACGAATAATGCGCTTTCGTTTTTCTCCCTCTCTCTTTCTCTCTCTCTCTCTCACACACACACACACTTTTGACCACGTAACTTGGATTCGTAACAATAATTTTATTTAAAAATTTGTCATGGCGATTGGGGGTATTCGGCGAAGGGTAGGGGTGAGGGGTCGGTAAGGGAGAACATAAGACAAAAGGGGACCAAGGGGAAATGACTCGATGACGAATTCGTTTGACGGATGAGTACGAAAAGAAAAAACGAGAAAAAAAAGGTATTTCAGGGGAATGATTGTATTCGATAAATGGCCGCAAAGATTGACGGGTCGAAAAAGACGCGCTCTCGTAGATTTTTTTTTTTTTCGTTTTGTTCTTAGACCGTTTTAATGAAAAGGGAATTTTTAGTTATTTCGTTGATGTTGTAGTTTGTTTGTGTGTTGTGTTTTTTTTTCTTCGGAAATTGTCGTTGACGCATGATCGCAAAGATGTCGGTGGCTGATATTGTGGTAGGGGCCTGCTTCATCATCCGCTGGATGTTATCGCTGAACCCTCTGTATGCTGGGGGTGGGAGGATTTTTGATGATTTTTGTTCGTCTCCTCTAACCGTGAAGACCGTATCCGTGTCCGTATCCGTGTCCGTGTCCGAGGGCGAGTGCGGGTGCGTGAGCGTTGAGGACGGTGTGCGTGACGATCGGGACAGCGTGGACGACCGGGGCAACCGGCTGGGCAACAACGTGCGCGTAAGATTGATGCGCGTGGGAGACGACGTGGGGAGCGTGGATCGCTCCGAGACCGTGGCTCACGGCGACACCGGTCAATCCACCGGGAGCGGCGGCAGCGACAGCCAGAACGGCGGCGAGAACAGCCTGTTGCGACAATTATTCATCGTTATTCATTCCTTTCTTTCCATCCGGCCGTTAAATTCCATTTTTTTCGTTCAACATATTTTTTCACAAATTCACTGAAACTTCTCGCGGTCCGATCGTAAATTTCATCCAATGAGTTCGGCTTTATTTTTGTTTTATTTTTTCTGCCTCTTCGAATTAAAGGCGTGCACGCGAAAGGGCACGAACAGCGAATGTTTGAGGTGAAACCAGTCGAGCGGACTTTGAACAGGCAAATCGGGAACGCGATCGAGACCGAGACGAGGGAATTAGATCGAGAGAATGGCGTGTGACACAACGGGCTACTTGAAGAACGAAAAAAAAAAAATACCGAGCAACATTCCGCTTATCGATGTATGCGTGCAAGGATGCCGAGATATTGATGCTACATTTTGTCCAACTCGTACAACGCCATTTCCAAACAATATTATTTACATGTATTCGTCCCTGTATCCCGATCTTGCGTGTCCCGTGGTATTCAAGCCTCCTAGATCGGTTATACGCGTGTGCATACCTCCTTGCTTCCACACCTATTCCTCCGATCCGTCTTTAACCTTCTCCATCTTTCTTTATATCTATATATATTCATCTACGTTCGTAAATGTCTCTCTATCCTTTTTAGCGCATGCGAATCCACCATCTCCCGGCAACACTGAGAACTCTCCCGAACCAAAGGTTATCAAACCAACGTGTCATCCCGAATAAAAGACCCTTGTACTTTTTCTCGGGTTAAATTATTTGAGGTTTTGTTGCAAATAAGAGAAGGAAAAAGAGACATGTGCACGAGCCGACATGGAAGAATCGTTACGTTTTCTCTGCAATATGGCTTTTCTATCCATAAAAGGAGGGTCAATTGTTACTATTAAGGAGAAAGAAGGAATCGATAATTGTGGACACGTCAGAGACGATGCGCCATCTTCACCAGAACCGTTATCGAAAAGTCGACCTTTTCTCATATTTTCACAATGAGCAAATAAAACGACCGACCAATACCAAAAATTGCTTGAAATTATTGTATAAAAAAAGAGGTAAGGTGGAAGTCGGTTCGAAAAAAGATGTGGAGAAAATATATGTAAAATCTACTATTCGATTGACTTTTGTTTCTTCCAACGATACAATCAGTGTTCCACAGGTGGAAACGGGCAAAAAGAAGAAAAAAAATACATTTCCCGAATTTGACAATTGGATGTAAAAAAGTGAAAATTTTGAGTGAAAGATTTGTCAATGAAAACAAAATACGATGTACGAATGGATATGTAGTGGTAGTTGGCTCTTACCAGCTTGAACATTTTGATGATTGTTGGGTTGGTTACTGCTTGGTGATCAGTAAAATTGTGCTGATACAGAGGCGCAGAGCCAATTTATATGAAACTGGCGCGATAAAAAATGGAAAATATATAGTCAATTTTAACCACGTGACTGGCAATAAGCAGCATGACGCTACAGAGCGAATAGTTGAGTCAGCCGATTTATGGTTATAAGTGGGGGTATAAGGAACCAATAGTCGTTCTCGAATCGTTGCAAGTGCATAGCTCGTTCGGCCAATCCTTGAGCTTTACCGTTCCGCGATCACCCGCAACAATAATAATTCTCACTTTCAACCCCTGTCCACACTTGGATATCTCGTTTCTCAATTCGTTCGGCATAACGTAACTGCCCATTTTTCCTGCGGGATAACGATACGAAAATACTCAAAGATATCTAGGCAATTGCTCATCGATCAAATTCATTAAAGTACCAATGACGGAACTTTTGAAACGCGATTTACTTCATACTCCACGAGAACAAGAACCACGCGAGAGAAAAAGAAAGAATTCCCAGCCGATCGATTTGTAAATGAAACAAAATATGCTCACTACATTTATGCCAAAGTGAAAACTGAAGCAAAATCATTCTTATTGGAAAAATGAGTAGGCATATTTTCCGTCAATACTAAATATTTATCTACGTTTTGGCATTTAGAATTAGAAGAACAATAATTCAGCTGTCGTTTCGACTCAACTTTCCGGCACCCTATTCATCCGACTATTTGGACCCTCAACGGAAAGATCAGCGTGTGTCTTTGTGTTACATGATGTATTTTTTTTTTTTTTTTAAATACCACACCTCAACATCTTCAATAAATTCTAAAATGGCAAGACTGATGACAATATTTTTGCAGAAGGAAACAATTTTGAACGTATTTCTTATTGTAAATTTCGTATTACGGTTGGCCACTCGAAATCCGGACTTTAAGTTTTGCTGTTTTCTTTTTTTTTCTTTGTTTTCTTGTCTTAGCGGTTGATATTTTCGCCAACCGAATACAGGATCGATAACGGCACTATTATTACTGTACCGGCACGCCCCTTATGTAATACACGAACTGTGGCCATTGCTCTTCGACAATGCTTATACGAGGGATATATAAGCTACAGTTACGACACATTAGGAAACAGTCTGGTGGTTGGGCCTGCTGCTGCTGCTGCTGCATGTCTCCTGCTATACGTTACAGTAAGACGTTGTACTGTAACGTATATAACGAGAGAGTGAAAATATAATCCGGCGGTATCGTGTTTCGAGCGAAAGAGAAAAGACTCCGGTGATTCGTTATCATCTACATACGTATATCGATGCAAACTCATGCCGGTTACTTACATGCTTTTTTTTATTATCGATACGATACTGACGGAAAAATAAAACATTTCTAATGCGAGCTTTTTTTATACTTTTTAACTTTGAAAGAAAACTCTTATCTTTATAGAGCCATTTATTTAGGCCAAAACAAAATGAACGATGATCGTTAATGACCAGCGCAATTTAAGATACTGTTGTACGGAATTATTATTGGCATTGTTCATTGAAGCTGTGACCGAAAATATTTACGTTTCGTCCAAGTAAAATTACTTTTGTATTTATTACATTTTATGCCTCATTAGTTGGGACAAACAAAGACCACAAAATATCGTGAATTTGTCCGGTCACCGTTTGTTATCGACAGGTTCGCCAGAGGCCGACTGGATGGCTGCATTTTTCGCCTCAGCTGCGCTTTGAAACGGAAAATCTGATATGAATTTGTTGCCTTTTTTTTAAACACGCTCGTATATTGGTGGGTCCGGTGACACAGTTATCAAGGTTTTGTTACGGGTTGAATGACGCTGCGGTGCGCACCAAAATCGTTGCGTTATTATTGTGGCATTTTTTGAGGCCGGGTTGAAATTCCGAGCTTTGAATGATCAGAATGCTCAAAACTCGGAAATAATTGTACACTGCCCCGAAAGATCGAATCTCCAAAAGAATTATACACAAAAGGCCAAAACTCCGAAAATCTGAACATCATCAAAATAATTCGGCTATGGAAGTTTTGAAAGTTTCAAGATTTTCAATAAATCGACGAATTACTTCCAGCTTTTTTGTTATTAAACGTGATTTTACGGCAGTTTTGAAATTTGTCTAGGCAATGCTATACGTTCTACATCATTTACAGTCGACTGTGTAAACTTTCGATGGCATGATCTTGACGGAACTTGTCATTTCCGAACATTAAAATTAGAAATTTAAAAAACGGATTAGAAATTTAAAAAACGGAATTAAAATTAGAAATTTAAAAAAAAAATTTAAAAAGCCGGAGCATTCAAACTTTGGAATTTCAACTCGGCCCAGATGTCAAGAACATGCCAGCGATAGTCTACACAGTTGACTGTAAATTATGCAGAGCGTATAACATTGTCTAGGCAAGTTTCAAAATTGATATAAAATCACTTCTCAATAAATAAATAAATCGTGAAAATAATTCGTCGATTTATTGAAAATTTTGAAACTTTTAAAACTTCCATAACCGAATTATTTTGACGGTGTTCAGATTATCGGAGTTTTGGTCTTTCGTGTAAAATCCTTTTCGAGTTTTCATCTTTCAGGGTAGTATTATTTTAGAGTTTCGAGCGTTCTGATCATTCAAGTTTCGGAATTTCAACCCGGCCTCCATTTTTTTCTTCATACATTTGAGCTTCATCTAACGGAAATATCTTCATCGCGTTCGTTTCTAGCAAAATACTCGTCTTCTCGGGAAAATCCTAAGAAATCTTTTGACGACGCCCTTGTATCTTTTCTCATTAATCCGCTCGAAAAATTGAAGAAGAAGTATAAAAGAGGTCAAGGGGGCGATAGGGAAGATACGAGCGCGACAAAAAAAATTGGCAAAAGAAAGGAGGGGTCGGAGGGGGGGAGGTCGGATGAGAAAGATGGGAAAGAATTGGAGATGATCGAATGTTCCTCGTAACCTTCGTGGACGATAAAACTCGCCTCACGATATACCCGTAGCACGTCAAAGTTCGCGTATATGGGCAAAAGTATCGTACATGTACAACAATGGGCGCAAAACCCGATAAGCGAAAAAATATAATAAAAACGTTACAATCGAGGCTTGTCAATGTTGAAAAGAGTTGTTACGTATCGCTCGCACCTCTATCATTCTTCCTTTATTCGTTCTTTCGTTTGCACTGATGGCTGTGCAAGCTTTGCATCGTATTCTTCGGTTCTCCGTTTATTTTTATCCCAGCATAAAATGACTGCGTACAAAATATCAATAAACGTTTGGCGTATACCGCGTCACTCGTAGGAACGCTTTTTCAAGCCCAGAATATAATGAGTCCCTGCACCGCGCTTTGTTCCGTTGAAGTGAAACAGATTTGCTCGAACATGTCGAAAAATAATACACGCAAATGTTTACTTGTTAACAACAGATAGAAGAGACCGAAATAATAATTCAAGTAATACTTGTTCGACACTGTTGCAAGAGTCATTTTTGAACATCCGAAGTAAAAATTTTGTATAACTCTGTATAGCGAGTGTATGTGTGCGTGTGTGTGTGTACATACGCACTTTAATACGTATATTATAGTCGGCTTTTACGACGAACTCGAGGATCGATTAATCCTCGAACTCATGGATACGTCGACGCGTAGGTACGGATTTGCATTACGAAAAAGACTACGAGTATGAGGATTTTTTTTTCACATCCGAATCACGATATCGTGTATTACAACTAAAGACAAGCAAAAAAAGCTTGTGACAGAGCATCGCTAGAGCATAGGGTGTGTACCGGCCGAAAGGGGGTGCAACACTTTATGGCGATATGATATTCATCCTGTGTCAGCTTTCGAGAATGTTTCGTTCGCTAATTAAGGGATGCACAAAGGTGGCATCGTATATCGCGGCTCAACCGGCGAGAAACTCACGCTTTTCATATTTTCCGATCGAAGAAGGATATTTTTTCGATCTCACAATTTCCCTTCCCTTCCTATCGTGCCATTAATCTAGACTGGAATTTGCGATCCATCGAGATAGCAACAATACGATCGCTCGTACAATTTGAACGAGCGTAACCAAGTATTGGAAAGGCACTGCCATTTTTTTCTCCAATAATTATCATACGTGTCTATAGTTTTGATATATTGATGGAAAAAATAAAGCATGTAATATCATGGATTGCAAATAAGAAACGAGGAAGGTTTGCCCATTGTGGGGTAACACTCACCGGTCGAGTGAAACGGCAACGAGGCTGTAGACCGATGCGGCGACCGAGACTCCCTGAACATACGACACCGTCTTGCACATATATCTTCCCAAGACCCAAGCTGAAACAACATACACAACACCGTATCATTCGCGTATCGTTAAAAACAAAAGCATTTGCCTGATTATTTTCGAAATAATTCGCGACGCATCTTAAAAGATAATTCTTTTCCATCGTCTCCCATTAACTTCTGCTCTCGTAACGTTTGAATAATTGATGGGGTAATCGCGTCTTTGCATATAGCCTCATTTTTGACACTCGTAGCCTCATTTTTGACACTCGTAGCGAATCGTCGAGATATCGCTTGAGGATGCGCGAGTCCCATACTTTAGACTTGGAATACTTTGACCTTTAGCAAGACTCTACGTGTAGGCCTTCTCTTTTTCGCAGCTGGTCGGTGCGTAGTACACGACGGGTAGGTAGCGTAGCGTTGTTGCGATCATTATCGTTACAACAATTCTTATTGAAAAAATACGTACGAGCATTTCTCGTTGATAAACGCTCGTAAATTCCTGAGAAGCCTCCTTCGAGAGGCGTGCATGCGATACGTGCACACGTTATGTTGTTATTCCCATGATTATTGTCAGTACGGTGGAGAGTTGCCGAGTCAAGAACGAGCGCTCGCTCAAACTCTAACCTGCATATACGTACGCGAAACAGTGAGAATAATAATTAATGAGGTCTAGGTGTTCGGGTGAACGCGGTGGGAAATGCCATCCATGGATGAGCCAATGTGCGTTACTCGGTGGGCTCTCGTTCCACACGTTAATTCATTCGCCTCGTCGATACTCATCGGGGCGACGCCGTGTAGGTTTTTCTTTTTCTCGCGACGATGCAAATGTGGCGCGCGCCTTTCGGAGCATTGAAATCGCGGGAGAAGAAATAAACGAGAATCAAGACTCGTCGTTCAACTTTGCTGTGTAGCAAGGTACGAACAGCGGGTAAGTTCTTTTGGCAACGTGTACGATAGGAGTCCTTTCATGTCAAGTTGTCGGAATCCCCACTGCATTTCTTTCTTTTACTTTCATTGGCAATTTCATTTTTCGAATATTCAACTGACAAAAATAGCCAAACTATTGCGTTTACTCGACCAGGGAGCTACCTTTTTTTCGTCAGATCCACATTTTCTTATAAAAAAAATACAATTCCATATGTACACTACTCCAAAAAATTAAAGGATCAGAAAATTGGTTAAATCTTTTTAGTGTTTTTAAAACTATGTGACTATATGAAAATCGGTCTTTTGGCAAAAAATGTTTGTGAGCTACGGCTATCGCGCAATCATAACAAAATAGCCGGAGAATTTTTTTTTTTTTTTTTTCAATTTTTTGTTGTTTTTTCAAGGGTTTACGGGTTCGATATTTTTTTTTCAGTTAAATCAATATATATATATAGGTCAGTTGACTTATTTATCCAGCTTCGAATTGTTTTCTTTTGTCCCTTTTCGTCAATTTTTTGCTGAGATATCCGACTTTGAATCATCGAGCTCTTCGAAATTTTTCGAATTTTTCTTCTTCTTAAATTCAACAAGCAACTAGTGCAAAGTTGTGAAAAAAGTCGAAGAAAACTGATGTTTCCATTTTGATGATGATTACACGGTGTTCAGGAACAATCCACTTGTTCCTATAATTGTTATGTAAAAAGTTGATCAATCGGTCCGGAAAAACGGTTCGATGGATCAATTAAAACATTTATAGTGCTATTGGGGGTACATTCAACTGAAAAAAAAACCTGGCAACATTGGTATTTCGATCAATATTTGTAAAGTAGTGGTAGATTTACTGAAAAACCATAAAAAATCGTTTTTTTGTACTTTTATCAAATTAATATTAAAGATATTTAAAAAATCTCAAAAATCAACGGAAGGATCTTGTAGGAAATTTATTGAAATTTTCAAAGCTGCCCTTTCATTTTCTGTGCGATCATTGGTTTCTGAGATATCTATGATCAAAGATAAAAGGATCTTTTTTCATTCAAAGTCGGATACGTCAGCAAAAAATTGCCGTTGAGAGACAAAAAAAACAAAATGAAGCTGAATAAACAAGCTAACTAACCTATACATTGATTTAACTGAAAAAAAAATTTCGAGCTCGTGAACCCTTAAAAGAAAAACAAAAAAAATTGGTATGCTCTTTTCTCCCGATATTCCTTATGATTGAGCGATAACCGTAGCTCACAACATTTTTGTGCCGAAAGATCTTAAAACTTGAAGCTGCAAAATGCTTTTTTTTCATCTTGATACGACCATTTTTCACACAGATACAACGCTTCAAAAAACATTTAAAAAGTGGAAGAAATTTTCTGTTCATTTAATTCTTGGAGTAGTGTATACGCATTGTATTCTGTTCAATTACTATTTCCGATACTATTTCGTGCAATTACTATTACACGAAGTAATTCGCAATTGTGTAAAGGATTTATGAAATATCGTATTAAGATGTGAATTTTTATAGTCAGACGTTGGTAGAAATTGATTTTTACGAGAATATAGTTGCCAGCTTTTAAACTGCCAGGAATTATCACCTCGTTCCAGTTGTACTTTATTTATTTTCCGTAACACAACCGCTCGATATTCTACGAACAATTTGCTAATAAATAATTCAATAATTTTACGTCTGTTGTTCTATTCATAAAATGTTTTTTTTTCTTTTTTTTCCAATCAAGATCATTTTATCGTTAAGAGTTTAGGAGAATCGCAGTAACATGGGATAAATGGGCGAGAAAAATGTTAA
This sequence comes from Ophion obscuratus, assembly GCA_964007375.1. Taxonomy (NCBI): domain Eukaryota; kingdom Metazoa; phylum Arthropoda; class Insecta; order Hymenoptera; family Ichneumonidae; genus Ophion; species Ophion obscuratus. The sequence goes on along the minus strand of OZ023316.1, from coordinate 60,180,713 downwards.
GGATCGTGTCCTATTGATTTTTGCTCGAGTGGCCCGTATACCCAAAAAATATCTATATGTTTATAGATTTGTATCTGCACACCGGGAACGACACAACGAGTCACAGTTGTATTGGTGTCTATTTGCGATAACCAAGTAATTGTACACAAAAGTGAAGGGCAAGATAAACTCGCTGCTTGGATAGAAAGGTAAACCAAATCAGCGATCGAGCGTTAAATGGCAATCACTGTACAATCGAATGTGTTATTACAGCAGCCTGCGTGGAAACACCGCTGAATTATATTTTGCTATTTATTATCCATGTGTATTGGGATTCGAATATTTTTCAGTTGCCAAAAGTTGGAAAAGAGATTAATAAAAAATCGTTCGAAAGCCGACAAATCGTATGGAGTATTATCATTTATTTTTTCATAACATTTTTCGGTATAGAGCGCATATTTCTGTGACGTAAGTCACGAAAAAAACACAGTAGGACGTGTGTAAATATTCTCGAAATTCGGGATGACCTTTCAACTCTTTATTGACTGCAACGCGCTTTCAGTTGCCAATCGAACGGAAAAGAGATTAATAAAAAATCGTTCGAAAGCCGACAAATCGTATGGAGTATTATTATTTATTTTTTCATAACATTTTTCGGTATAGAACGCATATTTCTGTGACGTAAGTCACGACAAAACACAGTAGGACGTGTGTACATATTCTCGAAATTCGGGATGACCCTTCAACTCTTTATTGGCTGCAACGCGCTTGCCTTACGGTTGACGTAGTTGAAAAAATGTATATAAAATTTGGCTATTTCACGTTATTGTTAAAGTTTTGCCGTTTGAAGCCTTTCACTCTACAGCGTATCATTGAGACCGAAATGTTGATAGCATTGTACATTTTCAACCGATTGTTTATGAACGACCGAGGGAGAAGGAGAGGTGGAAAGGGAGAGAGGGAGAGAGAGGGAGAGAGAGAGAGAGAGGGAGAGAGAGAGAGAGAGAGAGAGAGAAACGGAGGGAAAACGATTATGGGGTATCGAAGGGCCAGAAGCAAGTTTATGGATATTAAGTCCAGGGCTTAATTAATGGAGCGCTGGGGCTTAGATTGGGTAATTCGCTTTCGCGCACACCGGGGCTGTATAATGCGGTAAGTGCAAGAGCTCGCACGTGGGTAGTTCGTACACACGAAACATTCACGCGAAGATTTTATGTCGCGTGTACTGTACGCGTATACACCAACAAGGATACAAGAATGGCTAGGGATTAAATTTGCCCCACTCCGGTATCAATCTAGCCCACATTTCTCTCTCTCTCTCTCTCTCTCTCTCTCTCTCTCTCTCTCTCTCTCTCTCTCTCTCTCTCTCTCTCTCTTGCTCCATCCTGCTCTCCCACGCTCATATGTTCAGCGCTCCCTTCCACTTCAGGCTACACTTACATGCAAGGTATTCTATGCGTTTTTACCCAACTTTTACATTTGTTTATTCGCTTGTTTCGTAAGACTGTATAAGCAGTCAGGGATTTCTTTCAATCTGCATGTTACAATTATCTCGACGTGTGTTTTTTTACTTTGTTCTTCAGATAATTGGCCGAAGTATGTGCAGCTCGTTATAACACTATTCGCCGCCAACCACACCACCGATTCCAAAATATTTGTCATCTTCCATATTATTATTTATCGTATAAGGAAATTGAATGGAAAAATCAATGAAGATCCTAACCCCTCGAGGACACATCTTTCTAACGATCCAGAGGGACATTCGCCTTAAAATCTCGCGACAATAACGTCGGAGGTTGAAATGAGCCGGAAAAATACTCTCAACGAAGAAAAGAATGTATCCGAAGTAGATGTATTTCGATGTGGAGTAGCTTGTATAATTTAGCGTGGCGCGAACAAAATATAATGCATCAATCGTGCAGGGCTAATATCGTGTTTCACGAACAGAAAAATACCATTTTCCAGTCAATTTTCATTTACGCTTCAAATGTGCAAAAACCAGCCGTAAAATTTTAACTTTTTTTGAGAGATTTGGGCGAATTTGCGATCAACAACCTTCTTCATCGTTATTATTCTTAGCTCTGTCCCAGCAGCAAGGGATCGACTATAGGTACATCTGTTGAAGATTTCACCGGCATGTGATGATTTGTAAGGTGGGTGGGTTTGTTGCAACAGCACTGTACTAAAATAACAAAACGAATGTGGTATTTGGTAGAATTGGAAAGAAACGCCTCGCTCGAATTTATTTTCATCTTTCCCTGTCTACGACGGAATAACTGGAGGAAAAATAAAGGAGAATGGTTGAGATGGTGGTGTCTCGATCAACACACACCGGGTTATGGCCTCGCTGTCTCTTACAGCTGCAGCGGTAATTCTCCGACAGTAGCGTTGTTGTGGACGGCCCAGCCCGAATCCTCCGCTCTTGCTTTTTCTGCCCCCACCCCTGTGAACCACAGGAAAAGAGCTCGATTGTCAAGCCGCGAGTTTATGCACTCCATTTGAACCCGGCTCGATATGCCAGTGAGACGACGACAACGACGACGACGGCGAGACACACACGGCGAATCACGGAATACGGGAGTCGGGGCGCTATTACGGTCCATCGAGGGACAACGGACAGGCAGGACCTCCGTGGGCAAACATATCGATCAACAGCTTATCGGAAGGTCGAATGACAAGTCTCTTGAGATCATTGGTGACCGCAAGCTGCAGACAAGTGCAGCGCTAACGGATGGATCGCCTGATGCTTTTTGACTTGGCTATTCAATCGCGCAACAGGGCGTACGCACATTTTTCTGCGTTACCAGCCAACAATAATTGTGCTTATGCTCATAGACACATCGATGCAGGCTCAACGGCACCTGGAGCACGTGTGCGACTACCGCATGCTCGATCAACTTTCACTCTTTGCATTATTCGAACCGACACTTTGGGACAATTTTCAACAACGAACGTTCGCAGACGATTATTATCGCGAGGTGGTTAATTGAAAGGAGCCCATTCTTGTGGCATTATTTTTCACTCTACAGATGTGCCGAGCTGAAAAACTGAAAACTGATATTCGTTTTCCTTTCTAGTTGAGCAGCCAATAAAATATTTATCTCCATTTCAATGTTTACACGAAAACATATCTAATTTAACGATGAGACAATTGATTAATTACAATTATTAATATCCGATGTCGACCGATTGAAAAAAAGGCCAAACTATGAGGCCCAAACATCGCGAAAATAATGGGAGTTTTGTTAGGTACCTCCAATACTTTTCGAGAGGTAAATACAAATATTGCGGTTATCAATATTTTTATCTGCAGCCTCAACTTCGCGTTACAACCAGAGTACTGTAGTTCTCTAATAATACATTTTTTTTCGTGAATACTACGCGAGAGCTTACAAGGGTTCACCAGTAATACACCGACACTCGATTTTTTTGGTGAAATACGAGCATCCAATGATTCGCATACTATCATTGACTTACGAAACTAGTTCAATATTGAAGTTACGATAAATAGCTCGTCGATAAAGTACGAAACCCATAAAGGATGACAAATACACGATCGTCCGAAAGTCGAGTGCTTCAATGTTGCTCGTCAACATTTCCAAACACGTTTCTCAATAATATTTTGCGAATGTAACGTCGATGAATTTGATGTCAAAAGCGTTCACTTTTGATACGGCGTTGGAAAGTAATTCAGCAAAAAAATCCCCCACATAAGGTCGCAAATTAATGGTCATTGAGTGTGTTTTACCATTGGCCAGCCATTGAACGTTAGGTGGACGAAATGAAATATGTATTTTTTTCAACCGCACAACTCGTATCTTTTTGCCGTTACAGATGAAGAAAAAATAGCGACAATCTGCCTCGACAGGGAGGAAAAGATTGCAATTGGAGTGAGTTTGCGTCTAGCTTTTCGTTTGAAGAATTGGTTGGCCCCGCGATCGAGTGCACACGAGAAAAGTCTCGCTGAGGCAGAGTCTCAAGGGAGTCTTCCGCCTCGAACGCTGCTGGCAGTCGCGTCGTTGTCGCTCCAACTCCTCGAGTCAGCGGGGCTTTAGTGTGAGTCCCGAGAAATTGAAAGAGGGCAAGAAAAGAGCCCCGGCGAACCGAGGGAGACAAGGCCGGCTTTTCTCCACACGATCGTAAAAAAGTAGGTCGTTTAAATAATATTGCAGGCCGAGCACGAGGAGACGTTTGACACGAAGGAGCGAAGCATGAGGTGGATAAAGGCATGGGAGCAATTTAGCCCTGTGGCCCGTTGCACACGACTCCAGCCCTGTGTTTTGCTACTACAAAGTGCGCGTTTAAAAAAAAATCTTTTTTCCAAGAAATAAATAAAATTTTGTTCCGATAACGGGAATCACTCGATTCCATTGGGGTTCATCGGTGTATCGCCTCTGTGTATCTGTTCGTTATCCGAGGCCATCTCCACCGGTAAAGGCTTTGCTCGGATTTATCGTAGCTATATTCGTTGCTGTCCGGATACAATCTGGTAATCCCGAGCTTCGCAGCGCTTCGAGGGTTGAACGTTTGGAAAATCTAGCAAATCCTTGCCGGCTTTATACGACACGATGCGTCAACTGCCAATTGACTCTTGGAATATCGCCGAAAAATGGTACGTACGCGTGGAGTATAGCGAGCTCGTCGTGGTCCGGATTGCAACTCATTCGAGAAGCTCGTAAAAAGAGAGCAAAGAACGCAAGAACTCAAATAAATCACGACAGAAGCACGAGCGCAGCCACGTCAAAGTCAATGACGTGAAAAGGCTCGCGCTTTGAGGTTGCCCGGAGAAGCACGTTCCTCGTTGTCTGGTAGGGAAATCGCCAACTCTGAGGGAAACGAGCCAATTACCGAGGAGTTGCGGGAGTAATCGTGACGAGCGATTGGAATGTTTCACCAACTGATTGTACGATTGGGCCCACTTTGACGAGGACTGATTTTCCATTTGACGTGTGGTGAAACGCATTATTGAATGGACAGCTGCACACGTATTCCAGCTAGACGGGGATGCTTTTGCGGCTAGCCGAACTAATTACGTAATCAAAGCGTTTTCACACCGTGACATTTTGGGCAAAGCTTTATCAGCGTATCCTTCATCGCGTGGTATCGCCAGGTACTTTGGCATGCTTTATCGGAATATCGGACCGCCCGGAAGATAGATACGAGAGCATTTCCGTTCGTTGCAGCACCGAAGAAGTCTAAGCGACGATCGTGGCAAAGCACGTCTATATGGCTCAGCATTGTCATCCTGGGGAAACGATCTATACTCTCCACGCTTTGTATTTGCACCCTTTATATTCGCCCCTAACCTCCGATCAAAGTCAAACTGAGAAGGACCATAACTATGGTGTTTGCCTTCAATTTTGTTGAAACTCAGGGATTTGTGAGAGCATTAAAAACTATTTTCCGCCGTTTTTCTTCTATCGGCCGAAAAAACTGCACAATCTTCGCACCGCGGAGTGTTGAACCGAATCGGAAAATATTAAATTACCGACCATTGAGTGAACAACCTTATTTTTGGCCAAGATGCGAGAAAAATTTTAATTTTCAATATTGTTCTTATAATTTTATATCGATGTATCTGTATTACATCCTGAACACGAATTCATTTCCCCGAAAACTTAACATTTATATTTAACATCGTCAAATGTGTATGGAAACACGTTTTCGACTGGACCCGCCTTAATTTTGAACTTTCGGCAAAGACTCGGGCATATTCGTAATCAGCAGAAAATGTTCCATTAGATTGACCATTGAAATGGTTTAAAAGTGGATTCACAAAAATTTTCGACCCTTTTCGCCATTGAGGGGAGGGGGGAGGAGGGTGAAAAGGATCCTGACAAACTTGGAGCATTGCGTCGGATTCATCCTCATATCTCTATTCATTTGTTCCGAAATTTTCACTTGAAAAATTGCCGAAAAACAGGCAATGGGATATGTGTGGAAAAATTCGCAAAAACCGATGGTCCGACTTTGAAATTCTGCCACACATTGATAAATCAACCGAGTTCAATGAGCTACGCAGAAGTTTTTAGCGCAAAGGACTGCGGAACGGATGCGCGCAGAGCAGAATTGCAAATCCGAACGATCAATTAATGACGAGTGATTCAGTGGGACTTCATTTTTAGACTAAATGCGAAAAAAATGGGATTCTTTATATTTTTTTAACAAGTCCCCATCGATGTATTTCAATAACGTGAATACGAATTGACCAATAATTTCCCCCGCAACTCCTAATATCCGTTGAGAATAGTCGAATGTGTACGTAAACCGTTTTTCGCGTTTAGCCGACGTAAAACTCCATGATTTATTTATAATCAGCGAAAAATTTCTCATCAAACGGACCATCTAAATGGTATAAAAATGGAAAAACAATTTACGGCTAGGTTGGCCACTTTTTTCATTCGCCAACGTCCCCAAATGTCAAGTAGTCGCACAGGAGGTCCTATTTGAATCACGGAGACTTATCACAGGGAGGGGGGCACTGAGGTTCGAAATGAATTTTCGTATACTTATAAGGAATATCGATATGATGTCTTTGCTTTGCTAATACTCGTGTAGAGCATAAAAAACGATCAGACCCGTATTTTTTTTATTGGGAGTAAAACGGTTTTAAGAGTTAAAGTAAAACCCTGAATGAAAAGGATGCTGGAGAGGATGGTTTGTTTTCTAAGACGCACGTGGTAATGTCGAATCACGGAAAAGCATTACTTTGGAGTTTGTAGAAACATTTCGAATCAACAGACCCATTTTAAACGCAGAAAAAAACTGCGATGGGAAATTTCAAGTAAGGGTCGGTCTTTCCCTTTGAGCTTGATTATCTGGCAAAAGCGTAAAGATACGTCAACTGTAAGTTTATGGCTTCTTCAAGGTGTTACCTGTTTTATTTAATTTAATGTAGCCCGTCGAAGTATGGGGTAAGAGATTGACAAATAAACGGATGTGTTCCGTTCACGGTCACAGTGCGACTCGACTTATTGATGCAAGTCAAGCAGGGTCGTAAATCCTGATACCGAACGCGTGAGATTCGACACTGCAATCCCGTGATTGAACTCCCGCACCTCAAACTAAGGTGGTGAAGGTGGTTAGTTGAAAACAATTGGAGATAAACTAAAAAACAATTTAATTTATTCACAATTATTTACATCGATCAGTTAAAGTGCTGATCATTGATTCACGTTGTTTCCGCGTAGTAATGACGAAGGTGTTGATAGAATTATCTTATGGAGATGTTTGAGTAATTTATTCGTGAGAGGCAAGAGTTCCGTGCTGATTGAACTCTTGATATTTCCTCTTCGAATGTTTGATGATTACTGACCAAAAGGAAGTTCGAGTCTTATATCCGTGCTTGATGATGAGAGCTGTCTCACAAACGGGGGATGCGATGCCACCCCTTGGATGAACAACAACTAATTTCATTGGTCCAAAAATGTAGAAAAAGGAGTGGGTGGATTGTAGCTGTCACCAATCACGGATGAGAAGTGTGAGAATAGAAAATACTGGTCAGCCCTGTCGCGCACGTGTTTTGACCAGCGGGGCTGGTCAAAACTTTGACTGATGAACTCTTTGGTACAATGAAAAAACTTCCTCGCCAAACTCTACCATCACGTGGACGCTTGGTAAATCCCTTTATTAGGGGTACATTGGTGCGCCGATATGCGCAGTTTGAACGTAGTCACGTATAAAGGCTTAGAAAAATAAAAGTAACATTTGCGAGCCAAATGTTGAATTACCCTGCACGTGGTTCACCGAACGAACGAGTCGTCGAGCAAACCCGTGCGTGGGCTATTGACCCTTTTTTCATGGACTTCCGGTAAGAGAGAAATACTCTTCCCTGTCGTGCCTTGGGACAATGTGGATAATTATAATTATATAGAACATTTTAACACTAGCTAAATTCTTATTTTCAATAAAATTAATAATGAACTGCTCGCTCGTTCCGTATGCGACGGAACAGGATGGTTCAACGCTCATTTCTCACCTTTATTTTTCAATGTACTAGTAGCGGGCTCTCGATTCTGAACGACTTGCGGTGAAACCGCAAAATGAGCCCATGATTGACATGCTTCACTCTAAGGGATTGTAACACCCCTTAAAACCGTTTTCCCGTGATAAACAAGGTCCGTGATATATTTTGATGCTCTACCATATACGGGAGTTTGAAAAAAATCGAAGACGGGCACCAAAGTGATGAGCTTTGGGAGGTGCCGCTCACTGTCCCTTGTTCCAGCATACGTAAATAGTGGCAGATGCCTATAACCAAATGGGAACTGTGGCAACCGTTGGTACGAGTGATGGCTTTCGGCTACAAAGGTATGATCCACATACAGTTAGCCAAAAGGAAGAAAATGAGTCAACGAGACGAGAAAAATGAGAGACGAAAAAGCCGAGGGAGAGAGAGAGGGAGAGAGAGAGAGAGAGAGAGAGAGAGAGAGAGAGAGAGAGAGAGAGAGAGAGAGAGAGAGAGATAGGCGAGACGATGAAGGGCCTTGACCGAATCACCAATTAGAGGTGTCTATCTTGGGGTTGGCATCGTACCGTTTCTCTTTCACTCTCCCCCTAAAGCTCGGGCGAACCCACTACAGCAATTCCATCGTTACCGAAAGTTCACACACGAAAACTCTCGTGACCAAAGTTAAATAAACTCCATTCACTCCTTTCCGCACTTTAACATCGATGCTGTCCATGTGGATATACGCATACGTACGAGTAACGCTCGACTTTACCGGTGACAAAGGGAACGGCAATTTTGCTACTCTTGCGAAATTGACTTGCTTGAAAAGTACGGAAATGCATCTCCGCGTATCTTGTCTTTCTCGGTATACCTCCCGTAGCTGTTACACTGCTTCTCAAAGCCATTCAATTAGGTCCAATTTCAATCTGACGCTTCAATTGTTTCTCCGACACCCTTATTGATGCAGAATTATTTTTTCCCCTTCCACCTCCGCCCGTCCCCGATGAGGGCTGGTTTTAGTGGTCGAAAAGTCTTAAAATGTATTTTACTACATTACTCCACAAAATTAAAGGAACAGAAAATGTCTTCAATTTTTTGTGGTGTTTTTGAAGCGCTGTATCTAAGTATTTGAAAAATTGTCGCATCGAGATGAAAAAAAAAAGAATTTTGAAGCTTCAAGTTTCTAATTTCGAGATCTTGTAGCAAAAAAAATTGATGAGCTACGTTTATTTTGCAATCATGAGAAATAGCGAGAGACGAAAATTTCCAATTTTTCGCAGCTCCACGGGCCCGGTATTTTATTTCAGTTACATCAATGCATATATCAGTTAAGTTATTTATTCAGCCTCAATTTGGGTTTTTTGGTCTTGCCACGTCCATTTTTTTGGACGTGGTACTGCGATATACGACTTTCAATGAAAAGAGATCAGATTGTCTTTGATTATCGACATATCAGCAACCAATGATCGCAAAGGGGAATTAAACGGCAGCTTTGGTGACTCAAATAAATTTCCTACAAGACTCTTGTATTGATTTTTGAGAAAAACGTTTTTTTGACCCTTAACATTCATTTGAAAAAAGTACAAAAAATGACCTTTCATGGTTTTTCAGTACATGTACCAGTACTCTACAAATATTAATGGAAAGACCAGGTTTTTTCCAGTTTAATGCACCTTCAATAGTCCTGTAAATTTTCAAATTGATCCATCGAACCGTTTTTCTGGTCCGATTGATCAAAGTTTTACAAACCAATTAAAGGAACAAGTGTACGGTTCCTAAACATCGTGTAATCATCATCAAAATGAAAACACCAATTTTCTTCGACTTTTTTCACAATTTGGCACTAGTTGCTTGTTAAATTGAAGAAAAAAAATCGAAAAATAACTGTTGTTATGGTATCGGCTTCGATTCGGCCAATGAAAGTTTCCAAGGTCACGATGGAAATGAACGTTTTTCTGTTTTACGTTTCGATCCTTGATTCGGATCCTCTTCAGAATTTTATTTATTCTATCAATTATGAATTACAAATTATATAGATAGAGTTTACAAGATTTTACATAATTGTGCATTGTGTTACAAACGAGTTATAGATGTGTTTTAATGATTTTCGTAAATTATATGTTACTTTGTTCTAATTTGAATAATGGTGGTATTGTATGAGCAATTTATTGTAATATGTTAATTTATTCTTTTTATTGCGTGACAAGAGTGGTAGGTGAAAGTGTGATTTTATCTATTATAGATTTTTAGGTTAAGAAATATATCAAATGACTAAACAGAATATTGCCCTCATGGAAATTTATATATATGCTACATATATATATATCGGTCGCATATATAGTGACGAAAAATAGAATAATACGTATATATTCAGTATATATGCACCAAATATATGACGCATATATTTTCCATATATTTTTCTGGCCGAAAAAATATATGCGACGTATAAACACTATATATGATGCATATATAAGGCGTATACGACGCATATATTTTCGATATATTTTTAATCTATTTTTTTGCGCATACATTTTTGATACATATTCCTAAACGAAATATATGCTGTGAATAAACAGTATTACAGTTAAAGTTAATAAAACTTAAAACTTAAACTTAAAAAAACTTAATTTACAGTTAAAGTACACTATTACATATAAACACTATATACACCCAGATAAAAATAAAATATAAAAAAAATATATCGAAAAATATCTAAAACAAGTATTAAATATAATTGGTTTGAAAAGTTGGATATGCCAATTATATTTTTGGGCAAGAGAATATACCTATACGATATATAAATATAAATCCATTTGAGATACATCTTAAATATATCAAACATGAAAACTGAATGTATGTTTTATATATTTTAAATATGGTTGGTTAAGCAACTTGAGTAACAGATGACGTTGCAAATCAAAAACATCTTCAAGTCGGTATCTCGCGAAGACCTAGCCGCACTAACCGGAATAAATGATCGGAGAAAAAAATTGAAGGTTATGTAATTCTATTCGATTATCGCTCTCTATGCGAACGCAATTAAGTAATTGATCCGATAATGTTAGTTACGCTTGTAAATCCACACATTTCTCAATAAACTAACATTGTGTATTGTACGATACGCAGACGATACGAAAGTTAATTTAACAAGTAGAACTAGCTCAGTGGCATCTGAGTGATGAGCTCCCAGCTCATCACTCAGAGGTCCCGGATTCGAAACCACCTTACGGCGTGTAAGCGTCTGATATAATTTAAATTCGAACCATTAATATATTCGAGCCGCAAACACTATAATCGTAATTAATGACAAGGAAAAATATCGTAAAAGGGTGCAATGATGTAAATAACGTCATAACGAAATTTTTAAGAATATTTCAAGTATAGTTTAAATATATTTCAAGTATATCTTAAATACACGTTGAATATATTTCAATAATATTTGAAATGTAATATGAACATATTTTAAGTATATTTTGAACGGAGTATGAACATATATCGTGTATATTTTAGATGTAGTTTAAATATATTTAAAGTATATTTCAATTATAAGTCGAGTACAGTTAAAATACATTTTTAATATATTTTGCGAGTAATTTGAGTACATTGTAAGTATATTTTCAATATAGTTTGAATATACGTACCCGCCTATCCAACATATATATTTTTATATATATTTTGAAGATCTATTTTGGCCGAAAACTTTGATATCGCGAATATATTTTTAATGCATTTCCCGTATATATTGCATATATCTAATCTATATCATATTTTATTTCCGTGTGGGCAGATATGCTACGCATATCTGTATATGTGTGGCATATATGTACCATTTATGCAGTATATATGTGGTATATATGCAGGATAAATGCTACATATATCATTGATATTTGGTACAGTGATATACAGTTATACCACGTATATACATCTCATATATAAAAACGTTACGAAAATTAGAATTTGGCACATATATGCAACATATAATTTCAATATATGGCATACATTTCACATATATTACAATTATTAATAAAATAAATTTGCCGTATATTTTTGCGTATATAAATTTCCATGGGGGTGTCGATATTTCCAGTTTTATGTTTGTGCTTGGAAGATGATTAACTTTGACAGTATTGATACTGGTGCAATCCTGTCTTATAGAGGTGAATCAGAGGATTGATTCGGATCATTCATTTCAAATTAGAAGGAAACTAACATATAATTTACACAAATCATCATAACACATCTGTAACTCGTTTATAACACAATGCACAATTATATAAAAGCTTGTAAACTCTATCTATAGAATTTGTAATTCATAATTTATACAATAAATAAATTTCTGAAGAGGATCCGAACCAAGCCTCGAAACGTAAAACAGAAAAACGTTTCTTTCCATCGCGACCTTGGAAACTTTCATTGGCCGAATCAAAGGCGATTCCATAACAACGGTTATTCATCAACACAGCCCCACACAACTCGTACTGCGCACCCTAATTTCATTAATTTAAAGTTGATACCCACAAGCTGCATTCACTAGTCGATCTGAGAACTCCTATACGATTAATTCTCAATATTTTCTGAGAAGTTTGTTAGGGTTACAGATACAGTGTTGTTTTTCAAAAGTGTTCTTTTTTATGGAAGAAAAAACCAATTAACAGTTTTTTTCATGTCTAATCCTTTTTTGGTAAAAGTTTTGGTGAAAAAAATTAATCCAAAGTTTTTGTAAACTTCAACTTTTTTCAATTTTTGATCATGCCTACTTAAAAAAAACTGTTTCTTGTAACCCTAATAACCTTTGCAGAAAATATAGAGAATTAATCGGATAAATGTCCTCAGATCGACTAGTGACTACAGTTTGGGGGTATCACCTTTTAATTAATGCAATTAAAAATGAGCGAAATTATAGTGAGCAAGTGCCGAATCGTGTCAAAAATGAATCAGTGTTGTTTTCTGAAATGTTTTAGAAATAAAAAATTAAAACATTGCCACAAATCAATTGAAGGGTAAATTTTACATCTTTTATGCACCTTTAAAAATTGCAAATATTTGTTTTCGCATAAGTCTATATTTTTTGCATAAAAAATGTTAGATATCGAAAAAAAGACAAAAAATTTCCGAAATTTTTTCTTTACGATATTCTCAATACTACACAGTCGTCGAAGAAATCGTTCGTGTTTTTACGACCGTTTCCTCCTCGTTTTAAATTGTCAATTTAAAAATTCATTGCAAAAAGCTGTACACCACGCAATGAGTCGATGTATTCTCTTCCGCAAAGCTCATGAACCGCTCAAATTAAAGAGGACGAATCAAAATAGAAGAGCTTCAAGGTGAAATTGCTGAAAAAATGTATTGCAGCCCGCGGAACTTTTAAAAGGCAAGAGAAAATTTAAAAAAAATCGCTGACTCCTTTAAGATTACTCAGAGCGGCCAAAGATAAAAATATTCGACCTCCGGATCACAAAACTAGAGCCTTCAAACTTGAATTTCCTTTCTTTATTGCTCCACGACCCTTCTCCACCAAATTATAGCCTCTTGAGAATCACCTATAAATTTAGAAATGTTTTCGTATGCTCAATCGTTGTGATTAGTGTATGATAATTTATCTCGCTTATACTGAGGATGCCGTTTCCTGCGTTTCTTCGAGTTTAAGTATCTAGAAGCATGTTTCCCTGCTAAATGTGGATTTCGAACTATAAACGTATAGTTTCTTTAAACATTTTTGAAATTCATTAGTCTTTGGATTGAAGCTGAAGGAAGAAAGAAATGCTGCCCTTTGAAAAAATAAAGAAAATCTCTTAAAACATCTTTTAAAAAATTAAAAAAGGAGGTACGCCAAGTAGTAAAAATTCCCCTCGAAAACATTGATCATTGTCCTACCGATCGAAAAAAAATAGTTTACCTTGCAAATAATTATCATTTGTTTTAATTGAAACAGTGGTTAAATTATATTTTTTCCGTTAATCAATTATACAGAAAAAAAATGAAATGATTTATAAAATAGTGCAGTAGAATGTAGGTACGTATTGTGCAAATGCTCGAGCAATGTTGTGCCCAAAATGGTTAAACATAAGAAATAATCTTATTACAAATGTCTTAGTTTTATTTGAAAAATCACGTTATTATAAAAAAAATTATGTGATCATTATAGAATAATACAGTGCGTTGTATTATTCGATAATGTATTATGTACGCGTACGAATGACACAAGAACACTGGAAATGCGCATGGTCGTGGCGTGTACGGTTAAGAGAAAAAGCTCGGCGAAGAAATCCTTCGCTGAGCTTTTTAGAGTTAGCTGCGCCGACCTTACTAGTGAAATGAACTTTTTGTCACTTTGTTAAAACAAAGTGATTTTTTAAACAAAAATAAAACACTTTTAATAAGATTATTTTAAAAATTTAACGATTTCGTGTACCGCATTTTTTATATGCTTGCATAATACGCGTATTGAACTTGAATATTTCGTAAATCATTTCTTTTTTCATTGTACAATTGATTAATATTATAATACCATTGTTTGAAGAAAAATAAATTATCATTATTTTTAACGGGTTATACGCAGTTAGAATTTTCAAACAATCGATTTTTTTATTGCATTTTCGGAATGTACAAATATGTGAGTATGTTCCCTGAAAATTTCAAATCGATGCAGCGAATATCCTTGGAAATACGCACATATTTGTAAGGACGCTCGGAGCGCTACAGAGTAAGCGCGCGAAACTTCAAACGCGTTTTTTCTCAAAACGGTGTTTTCAAAGTCGGTGAGCACGATTTCTCAAAAACGGCTCAACCGATCGGTCTGCAATTTTAACACAACCTTGTCAGATATATTCTTCAGGCATTGATCGAAGGAATAAGATTTCCGACAATTATTTCTATTTTTTTTCCAAAGATTTAACGACAAAAATTTGGTCGAAAATCGAAGTTGTTTCTTTCCGGAGCCACCATTTTGTCAAAAAATAAAATTTCGACTATTCCTTCGGTCAATACCTGAATTCATCTATCCTCTCAAAGAATCTCTTTGGTTTTTTCATTTTTTTATTTTTCATCTCCAAACCGGAGATACTTTGCTCACCGCCGGACACTTTTTTTCGGGGACCTCCAGGAGGCTTCCTACAGGAGCAATGTTAATGAATATTTTTTAAAATAAATGCCAATCCAAAGCTAAAAGATGCCACTACACTGCCTAATACTTTTCATTTTGCCCAAATGAAATCCTTATCCAGAGAAAAAATCGTGAAAAAGCAACTTTTTTTGGCCTTGCAACTGCGTATAACGCCTTGAAGTGAATCGTAATTTTTTAATCGTTGACCCAAAAGACAATGTTTTCGAGGAGATTTTTCTTTTTTACTTAACAATATCGACCGGGCAGAGATTCAAGGTCGGCTGTAAAGCGCTCGTACTACTGCATTGTCGAGAAGTGAAGAGCGCGTTGAGTTACGTACGGCGTTGAGTGATCGAGCAAGCAGGCCACGAAGCGAGGGGGATAGAAGACAATAGCGCTGATTGCGCACCCACGCTGCAATGACTATCGAGAAGCTTTGGCTCCTTCCCCATCGTGCCTATGAGGCTGCGATGGAAATGTCAAATTCCGACACGCGTACTCCCCCGACATTAATGAGATACCGATCGACGAGCAGGTACCACGGAGCGTGTTCTCCTTCCTCCTCGCGCATAGCGTACAATTTCGAGGCAAACTATTCGCGAACGCGCATAGTGAAGAAGAAGAAGCAGAAGAAGGGCGACAATGATGGTCACGAATCTGCCTCTGTCGCTAATGCCGACCTTGACACTGATTCCTCCTTCACAATGGAGAAATCAGGCGACAGTGACCGTGAATCATGGTTGTTTTTGAGAGAAATGTGTTCAACCGGCTGTGTCGAAACGTCGAGTGACGCGATCAGCTTTGTCGGTACGTCGGGGAAAAATTGTTTGCCGCCGATCGAAGAAGCGGAGCAGCGAGAGAATGATTGTAGACGAGTGATACGGAAGACAAAGTGCCGAAAGACCTTGTGATCCGCACAATCACGAAACCTCATTGAAACCATTGTTCGAAGAGTATAGAAATAGGGGGGGAGGGCATTAACATTATTAAATGCTCAAAGGCGGCAAGCAATTTGATTGGGAACGTTCGCTCCGTTAATGCAAGAGAAAATGCGATACTTTTTCGGCAAAATCTTGAGCGAAACATAGCAGAGGCGTCACGGGCGAAGAGCGTGTCTGGCAGACTGGCATGTTTATTTATGCCGATCGAGTACATACGTTTCATCCGAGAGTTCACGGTCGTCTGCCCAAATAAGAGTACGACTTGCCTCGAGGTGTCTGACCCAGTGAACGACAAGTATTTTCTACTCATCAGAGAAATGTCGACGAGAGACGAACTTGGTATAAATAGAATATCGCGCGCACCGCTAGACGCGTTTCAAAACTTATAGTACTCACCGTCCCCGTTCCATCTGTGTTTCTGCTAAACTTTGTTTCCCCAATCACCGAGGTACTTGGAGATTCGTTGTGATTGATCAATTATAACTACGATAATAACAAAGTTGCAGTGAGGCGAAAAGTTTTCGCAACTGATTTGTCTATCTCCTAACACGGGTCTCTGTGCTTCACGGCAGGCCCGTTAAATCCATCCAATTGGCATCCGCGGGCTACGAGGAGCGCTCGAAATTTCTGAGCCCTCTCATTGTTGGGAACACGACCACTTGCCTCGACGATAAGTGCGAGCACAGCCGAAAGATGTCAAGCACCCTTTTGATCGGGCGAATTCGATCAAACGAAGCGTCGTGTCGTCGAGATACAGAGCTTTCGTCGGAGGAGTTAAGGCGCATCACGAGGGATTCTCGAAGCAGTCTTCCGAGTGGTAATACATAGCCGTCACTTTGTCAAACGCGTGCTGAGAATCGGATCGAGTGCCGGGTCGCGATGTCGGGTGCTCGTTCTATAGACGCGAACATCAGAGCGCTTACACCCAAAGAGCGAGAATCCGCGCCGTTTTGTCGAGTTTGGTAAGCGAGGCGCAACACCGACGATGAAAAACTTGAAAGAACTTGTTGCCCCGAATCGGTAAAACCCTCCGGATCAGCTATCAACGGCCCCTTAATATAGCAACACTCAAATTGGAGTTTCGCCGAGGGAGAAGCGATTCAACGAGTCTTCGAGTGCCGCCCTCTTCTCTTTCACGGGAGTTGTGGGAGCTCGATTTTTTCTCACAGAGCAAAACGACTCGTGTCAACAATTAATGTTGCTTATTGAAAGAAAGTTCCTCGAGTACAGTCCAAGTATATACCACAGGTGACAGAAAGAGAGAGAGGGGGGGACGCGTGCAACGTGCGCGCTGGAGCGGGAGCGCATTTGTCGAGGAATATAACGAGGGCGTAAATATTCAACGAGTTGTGTAAAGTCGTAAGGGCCAAAGTTCGTTGGGTTAAGGCGAAAGTACACACGGTGGCTTTGAGCAAGTCTTTATAAGAGCAAGGAAGAACAAGTTATACGAAGAGTAATTAACACAGCAGCCGCCACGAACGTGTCGAGAAATGCGACGGAAGTTGATCGATTTTTAGACGTCTGCCGCGAGTCCGCAGGCGCTTTGGCCCATGTAGGGTGATCGGTAGTGGCCAACGATTGGCCGATGCTCGATGCCGAGCTTGCCAACATTGGCACTCGAGCTTGGCCCGATCATCGACCGAGCCTCGGATGATACGAGCGGCCCGATATTCGCAATCAATATTGGCCCTAGAATGGCTTATGAGAATCGGCCGAGTATCGCGTGGGAGTTCATTCGAGAATCGGCCAACAATAAGTCCCCGTTAAGATTGCCATCATTGGCACTCGAGCTTGGCCCGATTATCGACCGAGTCTTGGCGGATAATTGTCACCCGATATAGATCACCAAAATTGGTCCTGCGATGCCAAAAAAAAAATTCATTATATTTGTATTGTAATTCGTCATTACCTGGTCTTTTGAACGATTAGTTTGAAGAAAATATTTTGCCTATATGGGACTCGTACCTTGAACCTACCTACTCATAGCCAAGCACGCTGCCCCTATGCTTCCGAGTGCTCGTAACATTTGAATTGCAGATATGCCATAAGAGACCAAATGGGTTCTCATCATTATTTGTATCACATCAACTATATCAATTAGTTAATATCATTGTGATAATTAGAGAGTGTTATCGAACGACATGTTATAGAATTTCCAAACCTAACCTATATATATATATATATATATATTATTTATATATATACAAATTTCATTGCCACTCATTGTTGGCCGATTCTCGAACGAGCTCATACGCTATATATATATATATATATATATATATATATATATATAGCGTATGAGCTCGTTCGAGAATCGGCCAACAATGAGTGGCAATGAAATTTGGTAGTATATTTGTTAAGAATAATGTCCAATGGACTCGTAAAAAGTATTTATCTCATCTCTCAATGACTTCGACGCGAAAAAATGAATCGTCAATATACGAGTTGCGGTTCGATCATGCGTTACTCGGCCGAACATTGGCCTCGTATCGGCAAAAACATGATTGGCGAGTCTATATTTGGCCGAACATTGGCCTCGTATCAGCAAACCAATGTTGGGTAGTCAATACTCGGCCGAGCATTGGCGTACAATTGGGTGATCGATCATCGCTCCGCCAACATTGGTCCAAGTATTGGCCGTTACGGCTCGATTGGCGAAACCTACATGAGGGAGGCAACGATTGGTCTTCCAAGAGTACCGTGAGCCCGTGAGAGCGAATTATGATCATGTATTACCAACATAAATATGTATTTGCAATGTGTATACATTCTTCGCCATATGCCGAGACTCAAAGCTCAATATTCCCGGGAGGGGGAGGGAGGGAGGGGGGGATTACTAAAGACGGTAATCGTTAGCATCGATCTTTCTATCGTCCTATAAACCAGGGCTTCCGTCTTCTCGACCGAAAATTGCTTGTATCAAAATTACACCGAATGTGACAATAATGAACGACTTGTAAAAAGCTTTTATCATCCGATCAATCATAATTAAATACGGGGATAAACATTGAGTTGAAGGTTATTTATGAGAATTTCTACGGGTTAGGGAAACGTTGAATCATTCGATCGAATATAAGGCTTCAGAGTATAATTTGATGTACATCTGAAGCATTTCCATAGTTAGTATTTCGCTCGGGGGAAGACCATTGGGGAACCGCATTGATTTGCCGATAGAATAGTTTTTTGAATTGCAAAGATGTATTGGCACGATAATTAATTCAATTGATCTCTTCGGGAAATCTACAGGTGTATTATTGTGAAAGAATCGTTGACGCCGCTCTACGATAAATCTCCTCAGGCGGGTCTCGATCCGTTCCATACCGGCAACTGGAACATCATTCGCGTTTTACTCGTCGGATTGTTGATTCATCATTATTAATAATGAACAACTCATGAATGATAAGTAATAATTGGTAGAAACGAAGTCGTTCCTTGATCGAGATTTCTCGCAGTGTTGGACTTGATCGCTTATATTTTCACCATAGACACGACATCGAATAAGCGACCTGAATAAAAGTTGGTAAATTCGCGAGGGGTTGGTGGTCTATAGGTATAACGTGTTGGAAGAGTGTGAGAAACGTGGAGGAAAAGCACGAAGGTGAACGAGAGTGACTCTGGGTTAGATGGCGTGGCCGCAGTCGTTTCACATCACGCTTGGAAAAGCGAACTCGCGGTCCCTCTCGCTGCGAGGATTCGCATTCGTTCGGCGGTGGTAGATTGGTCCGATGTAGGGCAAGCCCCAGCTCTCGCGCCTATACGAGAGAGTAGGTACTACGGTGTACTCGACTGCATGCCGGCGGCATTCGTATGCGAGAGAGCGAGAGAGCCCGATGGACTCGAATCGGAGCTGCGACTGCGCGCGAGACCCCTCTTCGGAGACAGTGGCCCGGTTTCGTACCTTCAAGGTTTCCGTGCCCCGCTGTCTATACAACAGTCGTCGTGTTCCACCGCAACCTACCCCCTTTGCGATACTTCTTCTCTACGACTCTCCACTACATTATTCGGGTTTACGCTCTTTCTCATTCGTTACTCGGCTCTCTCCCTCTCTCTCTCTCTCTCTCTCTCTCTCTCTCTCTCTCTCTCTCTTGTGCGCGCAGGTGCCACCTGCACTGGGATACCGTTTAATCTCTAACCGTTAACAGCCCCTGGATCACTCTACCCTCACAACAACTAATTACCAAGAGAACCTTGCCACCGCTACGTCCTTCATTTTCGACGCATCTTTTCCATAGTGAAGAATTCCTGGCGTCACAGACCAGGCCGAAAAATGCGATGAGTAGTTGAATAACGTTTCAGTAAAGGAATGACAGAGACAATAAAATATTGAACGCTGTCTTCGACAACAAAAAAAAGACCCTTTGACATTTGGTTGATTCGAACGAATTGGAAAATGAAGACGGGAATTACCAATATTTCGGATATATGGCCTTTATTCAGCTGCGGAACAACGACAAGGTCGCGTGGATATATGAGACGAGAGGTGTTTTGAGGTTGGTAGGTCGACGTTTAGATGTTCCGAGCCCGGTGGGTGAGCTGCCCTGCCTGCCCGCCCTCTTTCTCTCTCTGCCGTTTTCCCTCTCTCCGTCCTTCTGTCTGTCTATTTCTCTCTCTCTCTCTCTCTCTCTCACTCTCTCTCTCTCTCTCTCCCTCTCGCTCTTTCTCTTTCCATGTGTGCGAAAAGGTGACGGGGGCTCGTATACCCGAGAGGTAGTGACCTAGTGCACCCGATGTGGCCGAGATGCATGACCCGAATACCTCTCTCTTCTGTACAGGTGTCCTACTGCCCTCTACCCCCTACGGCATCCGCTACTACAAAAAATACTATATATTTCCGATAGCAACGACGGTAAGAAGTAAACACGTGACCTGCAGTGAGGCTCGCAGCATCCGACTCCTTCGAGATTCTCCAAAGTTTTAACAATATAGTAAGTCGCATGACTCGGAGGATGCGATGGTATTTTCAACGCGAACAAGCGCAAGATAGGAAAGGAACGCGCTTCAAAATTTTGTGAAATCAAAAGCCCGATGGTAGATCGAGAAACGAGACATTCGTCAGGTGATCCGATAAAAGTTCCAACTGGGGCACAGGACGCGCGTCCTGGCTCGTCGAAACGAATAGTCCAAACGAGGAAGGTCACGGAACGACAAACGTTCCATGCTGAACTAGGAGGGTACGCAAACTTTTGTCAGCATCGGTAGAAACACGAACAGTGGAACGAGCCTTGCTCGTACCGATTGTCCTTGGTGGAGGACGACGTTCCTGTGTATCATGATTCAAACACGATATACCTTTGATAAATACGCCTGCAGCGGAGTCAGTCTGGTTTTGCGGGCTTACGTGGCACTCCGATTAGAGGAGCTTGTCCAATAATCAAAGATTGGGAGGTTAGCTGACAGTCACCGGTGTACAAGATCAAGAGGCCGAGAAGAGAGAAGATTTACAACGGATAAGATTTGAAAGCGCAGGGACTGTCCGTCTCCACGTGGTTGAACACGCGGATTCCCGCTCCTGTACACACGGATTTTGATCGCGTTCGACATTGACCAACGAGCTGTGTGGTATTCCCAAGCGATGGCGGTCGTAAATTTTCCCGCGATATATGCCGCGAGAATAGCCTTGACCAATAACGGAATCGACAGATAAATCGGACGGACGAGAGGGGATACCAAGTACGAATCGGTTGGCTAGCGTATCGATGACAACGCTTGTACCGCCATACGGCGGGGGGGGGGGGGGGGGGGGGGGGCTGGTAAAACAAGCGCTCGTAACTCTTCGCTTCCCAATTGGCGGCGCGATCCGAAGTGTCATAATTCGGATTATCCTGTCAATCAAAATGCTCCCAACACGCCTTCCGTACCATCGCGTTGGCGAGTCCATCCAAATTTGGAGCGTTTTTCGGCAAACGAAAAATAAAAAAAAACCCATTCCCACAACCAAACGCGAATAGACGAATCCCGAAAAATAATGGCGACGATCCGTTCTGTCGGTGGTTGAAACGCACCGGATATCCGCCCGCGACCCAGATACGTATAATTATCTTCTCACGAGGCTCGACCTTGTACAGACCGAGTCTGAACTAGGCCATGTCTCCGTCTGCCGTGCCTGTGGGGGCGGGGGCGCAGGCACCCCGGCAATGGCCTCGCGAACGGGGAACACCCTCGCACCCTCGCATGCCAATTTCTTCCTTGCTCTCTTTCAGCACCAGCGGTCCGCAGCCTGCGTGGATTAAACACTTCATTTCAAACATCTATACATCGAATGTTGATAGGCGACTGCAGACTCGACGCAATTTTCAGCATATATTTACGCTGATGTACCGCAACTCTCTCCTCTCTCTCTCTATCTCTCTCCCCCTCCCTCCCCCCTCTCTCTCCCCCTCCCTCCCCCCCCCCTCTCTCTCTCTCTCTCTCTCTTTCTCTACGTTCGGATGACAGTGGATGGTCCTAACCGATCGAATGATGCAAAGTTCTACACCGCACACGTATCTTTACTTTCCACCGATC
Source organism: Ophion obscuratus (assembly GCA_964007375.1). Taxonomy (NCBI): domain Eukaryota; kingdom Metazoa; phylum Arthropoda; class Insecta; order Hymenoptera; family Ichneumonidae; genus Ophion; species Ophion obscuratus. The sequence goes on along the minus strand of OZ023316.1, from coordinate 60,158,236 downwards.
ATCATCTCTACGACTCGGCCTCGATGTTCCCATGCGGCAATGTCGCGCCCTGTCACTCGGAATCGTGAGCGTTGGGACTGCTCGTAAAAGCAATCTCCCTGTAGGAGGCCGCAGTTGTAAGCCACCTGCCGTATACGGCTCAGCCTCGTGCACTTTGCTATCAACGCAAGGTTGCCTGCCAAAGATGGTGAATTCTCTCCCGAGTGTGCACGCAAGTGCCATTCTCGTCGAAGGGGAAACATTCGTCGCGTTAACGAAATAAAATTAAAACGCACAGAGTTGGAAATGCGAAAGAGCGAAGGTACACAAAGCCCTTTCTTCTTTCATTGGAATTCTCTTTTATTGTCATCACTTCTCGGAGAAGGTATACGCGAAGATCCGAGTTTAACGAATTACACCTTGCTCGTGGCCAGAAGAAAGATGAACATTCGTGAATGGATTTGGCGAAACGTGCGCATGGTTTCAAATTTTTTTTTTTTCTTTGAGTATGTTTTACAATGTTTGTAATGAAAAAAAAATATATATATATATATAAATATGGCAGATACAACGGTTTGAGCAGATGGCTGTTTGAAAGACGTCCTTATCGCGGTGACCAGTGCTGCTCGGAACAAATTATTCGAAATAAAACAATCCAAAGCATTTAGTTTTGGCACACAGCAATCTAATGCCTGGACGAAGAATTTAACAAAATGTTAATTTTTTTAAAAAATGCCGCAGTCCAACGCGAACGCCTTGTAAAATTTGTAAAATTTGAGCAAGACCTGTAAAATGTACAATCTTTAAAAGGAGCTTGTAAAATTTGAAATAGATCGGAGGTGCAGTGATTTTTTAAATATCGTGGTCACTAATTTTGAAAGAGCCATTATGGGGGAAACGCGTTTAAAGTTTGCTGGTTCGCAGACCCTATCGCTATGAACGCCCATAACGCCCTCAATCTTGAACCGATCGACTTGATATATTGAGGAAATATTTTTGAAACGTTATATTCCGAAAGTCGGTCGATGACAAAAAAACGAAATTTTCAAAAGTTTCAACTAGGTGTGTTTTGGAGCTGCAAAAATTCCGCAGATCGGATCAAAGCTTTGGGCTTTACGGAGGCGGTCTTGGCTCATTATTTTCCCGGTGATCCGTCATTGCTCTGCCCGCGAAAAGACTACGTCCGTTCCTACCGGGGCAAAACGAGCTCCACCGTTTTCATACCGTCCCGATGCGATGGTGCTCGCGCGCAGGTATACGCGAGGAAAAAGTGATCCTACGGCTGATAGTTTCGGCATTGTCATTATTATTGGCGAATTATCTGGCATTGTCGTTCCCGTTCCTTTCCGTATGATCGCTTCGCATGACTTTTATCGGTGGGCATACGCTATCTCGGGTAGCCGAGGATATCACTTATCCACGCGTGTACATTCGTTCGGACGTAAAGGGAGCGATATTACCTATATGGTACTTTGCTATGACTTTTCGCCAAGCGATCCAAGTTATTCGTCACAAATCCAAGTTTCGTTGGAATGCAACGAAAATATATATATATATTTTATTGCCCGGCGCCCAATTGTTTTTGGCACATGCGAGAAAGAAAATTCCTCAAACGTTTTCGTGAATCCTCATCAGAAATCTACAATTCAAATATGCAAAAATCAAATGTAAGATAATGAGAAAAATGACGCAACGAAAGAAGAAAGAATTATCATCGCGTTTGAAGGGTGCAAACTTGTAGACTATAATACGTTTAGCGATCGAGCACCCGAAGGGTGATTAGATTTTGCCCGTAATGATCGGCTTGTTGCGGCCGATGAAGAAGATTTCGAAGCTTCGGTGTGTTGCAATAAGAAAGGTGTTGCGGGGGTAACGAGAGAGTCGCGAGTGATTTTATAATTGGTCGAAAGCCGGTCGCGACAGCTTGTTGTAGATAACCGGCGACAGGCTGGCTGCAACTATGGATCGAAACTCGTGGATGTGTGCGCGTCGCGTGGTCCCGTGCGGGGTAGCTGGTCTACGCGGGAGCCCGGTACCGGTATGCTGTGCCACGATCCCCGCAGCCTTTTGCAATGCAAATATACTTACTCGCGTTTGTGTATGCGTAGACGCGAATAGACGTATACACAAGGGAAGGCGTGGGGTGATTGCGCGCCGGAGAACCGGCAATGCCGCGAGCAAGGGGTAGGTGGCCAGCAGGTGGCTGGTTGGTGGCAAGCTAGGTTGGTAGGTGTGCGAACCGTGAGAGGAAATGTAGGTCGAGCGAGAGTGTTGGCCCCTTGCCTCGCCTTGACACGAATGCAGGTTATCTTCCTCTCTTCCTCTCTCTCTCTCTCTCCCCCACTCTCTCGCAAAGGGCTGCTGGTACAGTTCGACTCTATCGCTACTCGGCTCTATCTGAAATACAAAGACCGCGCTTGTTAACGGTCCCCCCGCGTTGATGCACTCGTGTCGACTTGCCATAACAGCCATTAAGAGCGTGCTCCGTAATTTGTCGATAATAGGTAAGCATCGGTTCGGGAAAGGGAAGCTGGCAAATCAATCGTAGGGTAAAGCGGTGCTCGATCATCGCTGCGCGGAACAATGTATAAATATTCGATAGAATCTATTCGCCGATGCGGCACAGAACTGTTTTAGCCACGACTCGTCGATTGCAACCGACCGAGGATGTAAGTTGGTTTTTTCTACCCTTTCATACCATGGATGCGGGAATGAAATGTTGACTCTACTACTATTCCGACGGCATTCCCCGTGCAGAAATTGGACGGGGATCCAATTGGATTCCCATACTTCCTCTACTTCCTCTACTTCCCGATCGGTCATTGCATCGGACGCCTGTACCAAAACTTCACGTTCGTACATTAAATTGTGATCGGGATTCGTTGAATTTGTCGAAACAAAACACATGTACAGCTATACAAAATGAGTGGATCTTAAAAAAGTATATATATCGTACAAATCGATTTGAATTACATCGCTGAAAATTCATTTTAATGATCGTTTGTCATTTATTTGACTGCGCTTTGATATATAACATCACGACACACGTACACGCTCTCGAAGCGTGCAGATTATGTTTCAAGATGCCGAGTTTTTCTCGCGGCTTTTCACATATTTTCGATTCGAACTTGGTAAGAATTATTAAATAGTGTCTATCGGGGAACAGTGCAGAATCCAATTGAATCCGAACAAGGACTCTCCAAGAAATTTGTGCACGAGATTGCAAAAAGATATATCTTTTTGGGAGAGTCAACAAAATTCGATCGAATCTACTTGGATTCCAATGTGGACTCACCCAGCCCCGTACGGCGTCTCGGTCAAATCCCTACAGGGTTGGTTTTGGGGATTGCCCGATAAATTTCCGCACGGTTCGGGATATATATATTCATATATATATGCATTTTTTGTTTCTTCTCTGGATCGCTTTCCTCTGTTATTATCTGCTGTCGAATATTTTTACATGGCCTCGCTACGGCTACCTGCCCCGTTTGCCACAAAGCAAAGTCATACAGTGTGGTATATGAGAAAGGAAGAAAACAAAACAAACGACACAGACATACACGCACAACTACACCAAACGTCCCAATCGTTTGAGACGCGCGTCAAGATTTTTGCCGAGTTTCGAGACTTGCTTTCATGCTTGCGCGACGATTCGTCACTCGTTGCGCGCATCAGCGCTCGTTGGCAACGTGTCTTCAATAACCACAGAAAAACGGCGTCAACGGCAAAGACGAATGTCAAGCTATGTATACCTTTGCGCATCAGCCATCCTCATATGTTAACCGTGCCCGCGATTCTCTCTCTCTCTCTCTCTCTCTCTCTCTCTCTCTCTCTCTCACTCTCTCGGGCCGAGTACGAACCAACAGCTGTGTATACATGCGCGCGCGCGCACGTCTTGCACTCGCGAACCCCACACCTGAAGAAACTCGTTGGGTACGTTTACGCCTGGATGCTTAGTATGTATCACTCTCGTTGCTCGAAAGAAATGAATTTCGCGAAGAAGAACAAATCGGCGGGCAACATTTTTCGACGGGAACTGAAACAAGCAACGTTGTGCAAAAAAGCTTATATATATTTCATTCATTTCCGTAATCAGACTGAGCGTTACGGTCAAAAAGTTGCAAGGTCGTATGGTCGCTGGTCTATACAAAGACCCAAACAAATTGGAAATTCACCGGTCGATTTGCTTTTCAGAGTGAATAATGCACGTTTCACGATTGTTGCGATAACAATTGTACGAGTTTCGTTCAAGCTTGATATTTCGAGTACTCTAGAGGCAGTATATTTCAATATATTTGAGTAAAAACGTTTCGGGAATCGGCTTTGCACATACCTTGTCGAACAGATTGTATTCCCCTGGAAATTCTTCGAAAAACTTGGAGTAGATATTTGGAAAGTCTATACTTGGGCTAAGGTGAGAGGAAAACGTTTCGGAATTTTCACATTGCCGAACGCTGAATAGAACGAAAGAAGAATGGGCGAATTTAGTTTGGCAGTGTTTACGTAAACGAGGCTAACGGGGCTCGATGTTTCACTGTGTCGCGTCGTTGAGATGCACACGGGTGGCTCCATCCATTGGTGGTCGTGCATCCATCGAGCAAAAGCCAAAGGTATCGTCACTCGCGTCTAAGTATGCACCAACGTATAGCAGGGGTAGGTGAAGGTGCGAGGATAAAGAAGCCCCAGTTTTTCAAGAGTCGAGATATCGAGGGGCGGAAGGACCCGCGGAGAGAGAAAGGAGGGTAAAAGGCAGCAGGTTCGTTTGGATGCGAAGGAGAAGCGCGGAGAGTGCAGCGCGCCGGGCGGCGGGACGCGGTCACGCGAGGTCGTTCACCCCATGGAGGAGAGCGCACTCGATATCAACCCCCGAGCAACCCGCCGCGACGGCCACCCTCTCCCCCACCCCCCTTGACTTTTAGCTATATCCTTGATCGAGTTCCACATTTCCCCGTCGCGACTTCCTCTTCCCGCGTGCCTCTTCTAATCTACGCGCAATCTACAGGATCGAGGATGGGAGCGTCTTCGACAAAGCGTTCGGCAAAGAGTTCGGTAACGAGGGGGTAGCTGTGAGCACAGACCGAACGTCCCTTTTATTCCAACCCGTTGTTGGATTTCAAGGGACAGGGTGCAGCCCACGAAGGGTGTCGGTGCACTCGCCGGGCGACCTCCACCATCTCCCTCCAATACGCACTTTGACCCCCTTTAATATTCATTAAGATCCTGGAAGCACACTCCAATAAATTGACGTCCGCATTCGTCGTAGAGCACACAGAGCACTCCCTTGCATTGTGCAAGGGGGAGCGCTCGTGTGGTGTACCTCTCGTCGATGAGATCTCTACCGGCGAGCCTGCACCCTTTTACCGTGTACCTCCTTGGTCGGTTTGGTCCTCCCGTATAACGTGGGATATTCGGGAAACAAGCACGATCTAAGCGCTTGCAAATCGCCGCGCTTGCCTCAACAATCTTAACCGTGATATTCGAATTAACGCTAAACGTGCAATATTTAGATGTTTCTTATTCATTCAGGATTCATGATGACGGATCTGTGGCAATTTTTTTTCCACATTTAACGCTAACTGGCCTTATTCTTGCAATTTGTCCCTCCTTCCAACGATAATTACCTCGAACGCTGGACCGAAGGAGACTTTCGGTTGGACAACGCCCGGTCGGATATATTTACGAGGGCGGTTAACTGCAACCGTGCGCGGGCGCGCGCGCGCTCTTCCACGCAAAGCCCCGAGTACCCGACCCTCGCCTTCGCAACGCAACTATTGACGCGAAGTAAACCGACTGTAAGTTATACAGAGTCTCCGATACCCCAGAACATTCGATTTTCTACACGGAAACATTGTTTCTTTTTTCTCGTGCGATGCGCAGAAAGCATAAATACCGTGGGCGGTAGAAATATCGGGATTTACGACTGTTGCCTTACGATTTTTTTTTTTTTCGTTCTCGAGAAGGGACAACGAATAATTTTTCGTATCGAAACATTTTTCGAATAACGAATAAAACGAGTTATCGTTGAATAATTCAGTCGAATAAAAACAAACAATCCCGAAAGCTTTTGAACTCGGACAAAAATGCACCAAATATTGTTTTGTTGCGGAATCTTGTTGTCTCTCAAGAATACGGAAGATTTTTCGTACCGAAAAAAAATCCCTAAAACGAATTGAAATTAGGTGAGTGTAATATGAAGGAAAAAAAACAAAACCTGAGAGCTTTTCCAGAACGTCTAACTGTTGATAGCGTTTCGCCCGAAATGTTTCGTCGACAGTTAATCTGACGTGTAAAATTCGAGGCTAGACGTAAGAAAAGCGTAATGAAGGCCAGTCGAGATAATTTGCATTCGAATTCACCCGGGAGACACTCGTCCGAGTCCCGTGTTCTCTCGACGGCTGCCGAGCACACGCAGTCGTTTCTCTCTCTCTCTCTCTCTTGCCTCGTTATCCGTATACCAAAGCAGCGTATAACACAAAAGAAAAAGAAGAAGCGAGACAAGTGGCGCACATCGCGTAGGATAACGTATCGTGTCATCCTCGTGACTTTGAATAACAATTGATTGTTGAAACAACGCAATAGCGCGATCGTCGTCGCGAGTTGACGTAGCTCGTTTTTAACTCGAAAGCAAGTATCGATGACTCAACTTCTGGCCTTTTTTCTTTGCAGAGGCTACCGGCTATCAATGCTACCATTTGCTAAAAATTGGACGTTTTCTTAGCCCTCTCGAGCTGAACAGAGATACGAAAGGACGGAAAAAAATGCAAGCGAAAAAGGGTTCAAATACAAACAGAAGGTAGAGAGGTGGCCAGAAGGAGACAGAAAAGTCGGTCAATATTAGCCAAACGCCAAAAGGTATCTCAATGACCAATGTGTTTTTTTTTCTCGGAAAGCCGCGAAAATAGGAAAGGTCTGGCGAAAAACTTGGCGAAAGTTTCACGACAAATGTACATTTGGCCGGACGCGTGGGTGAACTCGTACGCGGCGTGCGCGGGTATGCTCTCGTTTCTCTTTCGCGGATCACTTTGTCAATGGCCCATGGGGCGAGTCTTTTTCCCTTCAGGAAAATTCTCGTACCTACTCCCGCGACTCGTGATTGTGGCGTGAAAAGCTCGGGGAAGAAGAGCTACGATGAGCATAAAAGAGAGAATGAGAGGTAAAAGGATGGCCCAAGCGCCAAAGAAAGTTTCAAGATGCGTGCAAAGTCCTTGCGATATGGCTTCGATAGTGTGCAGATATTCGAGAGCGAGCGCGAAGAGCGGAATACAGTTTGATATTCTTCGTACGATGAAAATAGAAAGTTTCCTATAAATGTACAGCAAGTCGTTCCTTCTTGAGCGCACGTGTGAGGGCCCGTGTACGATTGAACGATCATTGTCATCATCTGTGGGAATAAACCGACAAAGCTTCAAAGCAAAATATTCACCTAGGCCCGGGAGAATGCCAAAGTTTTATCTTGGCATTCTTCGCGAAATACTCGTGTCGTTGTTTTGCAAATTACTACGAATGCTTACCTTTGTCACTGAAACATTCCTACTATCTTTGTTTTCTTTATTTACCGATAGTCTCAATTATCGCTAAACAACGAATTACCGATTTAGGGTGAAATTACTCATCGAAGTTCAAATAGAACAGTAAGAAGTATACTTCGCATGCACCAAGGGCGTACGCAGCGAGGGGCAGGGGACTGTTACCCCCCGCCCTTGGAAAACAAATTTAATCTATATCTGTTGCCCCTCCCCCTCTTCTACGAAACTAATATGAGCCCCCCCCCCCCCCCCCAGCTTAGATCCTCGGAACGATAATGGTCGTAACGCTCGTGCCATAGACGGGAAGGTTCTAATTTTATTACGGTTTTGGGGGATCGTACAACGAGAAAAACAGGCATGTATTTCATTTACGGACATTTCCATTCGAATCAACCGAGTCGATTTCAATGAAATCGACTTTTGCCGCAAAGTGGTCGAAGCAAGTTTTTCCAAATGATAAAATCTGTCCGATTGAACGAAGGGATTAATTTTCGTGGACCGAAAGTGTTGTTCTCTCTGACGAGAATTGCGGATGAAAACATTGCGATTCGTACGGACTGAACGAAGCTACCCTCGAACACACACACGCATCAGCTGGTGTATCACCGGGGCTATTCTTTATAGGAAACCCGCGTCTACCCCTAGACTCTACATTCCAGAACTTCCGGGGCGGTCACGTCCCGCAAGAGAATGCATTCTGGAAGCACGCGCGGGTCGGGGGAGTGAGGGAGAGAGAAAAGCCTCGGTGATGGATGAAGAAAGTTGGATCGAGCCGGTGAACGAGTATCGAAAAAGAATCGTAAAAAAAAGTAACTAATCGTCCGGGGATACGTCCTCTATGTGCACGTACGTTGAGGCAAGCTAAACAGAATTCTTGAGACGACGGCTCGATCTTTGAGCATTCGACAATTGGCCAAGAGTAACTCCGCCGTTACTAAAGTAACCGTTGAAGGCTTGGTAGTGGGTGTGGCCTTCGGTCATGATAGTTAAAAAATGGAATTCGATCAACGGCAAATTGATTGCACATTTCAGTAGCAAAGCGTCCCATGTACGGATTTGGCTCTTTGCGAAAACGGCAAATGGCTGACAAATTCGCGTCGCCACTGATCACGGGGTGAAAAAAAGTACGGTGCAACTGAATAACTTGACAGTGGAAAGAAAAATAATTGAGGGCTGATAAGAGTGGAAAATTACTTACGAACGAGGATGTTGCCGACGAGTGTGGCAGGTAGACAAAAAACAATAACAAGTACATCGGCCACGGCGAGATTGACGATGAAAAAATTGGTGACGGTGCGCATCCTCGGTGAGCGATAAACCACGGCGATAACGAAACTATTGCCGATCAGACCGATCACGAACACGAGCATGTACGCGATGCAATATACCGTCGTCATCGATATATTGTGCCTGTAAAAACGATCGGGCGCGTGCTCGACCGGCATATTTCCATATTCACTCGCGTTGAAGAGGGAACCCACCGCCGAGCTCTCGTTGATCCTCGATCTGGAGGTTGCCGTTACGAGATCGGTAAGGGAGCTGTTGAAGTATTCTCGCAGATCATCCTTCGTTTGAACGAATACGTTGTTACCGATCGACACCGACCAAGGTTCGATCGTCGTCATCGTCGTCGTCGTCGTCGCTCCGACACTTCCGCTCGTTCTTCGCCGCGTATCGACGTCGAATTCTTCCGAATCCGGCAATCGCAGCGACGCCATCTCCAGCAGTCGGGAAGGAGGCTGGAGCATTGGCTGAATTTTCAGCGCGAACTCGCGTAACGTCGTGTCTACCATTTGGCAATCTCTCCCGCTCTCTCTGTCATTCGTTCAATTCATCCTCATCTATATTCGATCATATGAATCTATCGAAGATGAAAAAAAAGTGTCTCTCGTCATGGCGTATTGTCCGGAAGATCGGGGGAGGGGGGGGGCGACCGAGACGGTGATGTGCGTAATCTTCCGGTTTTTTCCTCGATCTCGCGTGCTTGCGATGAAGCACCAAACCTCGGCTGACCCAACTTTACGTTGCACCTTTCACGTGGCGGATATCACTCCGACGCGAAAACCTCATCTACGAAAAACTCGTTGGCACTTTCAAATGTTTTCTCTTCGTCAATCATCGCCAAACTCGTTCATCATTTTTCAACTGATTCGATAAACCTACTTGTGTCGGTTGCTTTACCAATACGTCGAATGTTCTTTATCTCTGCCCATGGAATGCCATCAATTAGAGATTGGTCGGAGACGTTTCTTCGAACATGTTGAATTTGGGTGAAAAAGAAGAGAAAAAAACACTAAAAATAACGAATGTTGTTTATTTGATTATTAATACCGAAAATATCATCGGATAGGGAAAAGTAATATATGGCGAGAGCGTACACAGAGGGATGAGGAGAGCGAGGGAGAAAGACGGATGGAAGAAAATACGAGGAAAGTTAAATCACGTCCGGATGCTGCAGGACTAATGAGTCCGCTTTAGGAGACGATCGCGCACTGTTTGAGATGCGCCCGTGAAGCGGCGAGCTGTCTGGCAAAGCTCCGGAACTGCGCAAGCGTCCGAATCCAGACCCCGCACACACACAGACACACACGAGCAACGCTACATGCACCTTATATATCATAACGATAACGTTTACATATGAATATAGATGTTTATACAAACGTACTCGCACATACGTATTATTTGGTTTATCGAGTATATATTTCGCCAGCTGATTGCTAATATGCCGTATCCAATCTTCCTCTCGCAAATATTCGTACATGTAATTGTGGTAATTTTATTTCCTTCAACAGGCTGCGATATCACGTTTCTTTTGTCGTTGAGCAAAATTGAAAAATAATCGAAGAAGCGTGGATGAAAATGTATTCCCTTTTCTTTTTTGCATATCCCTGTAAAAATACGCAATCGCGTGGTTGTGATTTTACTGCCCTTTTTCGAAAGATCACCGACCTGTGCCGCACTCTCAATACTTTTTTCCCATGAAGGACCTTCACCGGGGTGCGGAAACATCGGTCGCCGTCGGAGCCTTCGAAAGTTATACCCTACTTCCCAAGACTGCGATAAAGATCAGCGTTCATCGAAGAGCCGACATTATTTTTGTCGCAGTGTTACTAATTTATCAATATCGTATGAATTATATTTCAGGGAAAAAATTCATTCAAGAAGGTTAAGGAACGAATTGTAAATGTTCATTGCCCACTGATTGAGATTATCTTGGAATTACATATAATTGTATGTCATAGCCACTGCAATGACCGATCAATCAAGGATACAGATGATTTCTTCACGCGTTCGAATAATATCGTCTCATATTTTTGAGAATTCAGATTAAGGCGTTACCCCCACTTGTAGCGCAAAAAAGGCCTTTTTCATAATTTTTTTTTTTAAGAAAACTATAAAACTTTTTTAATCGATCAATATACTATCTTAAAGAACACATCTTGAAGAACTTTCAGTAATTTTTTTATTGAAAAATATTACATTGTTTAGTGGCAAATGGCCGTCAATGAAATAATGTTTTTATATACACGGTTTGCGGTGATCAACATTGCGGCGAAGTGGATCATCTGAAAAAAAAATGCGGATGGATTTAGTCAAATATAAGTATAAACTAGTCTTTCATCGAAGGATTTTAAAAAATGTTCATTTTTCACAAAATGGCGGACCGTCAAAGTTAATGGTTCGATTTTAACGGCCGTTTTTTGGCTATAAAACGGCCATTTTTTTTGAAAAAAAAAAAAAATCGAACGATTAAAGACTACATTTTGATGTATTAAATAAGCCACACTTACACACATTAGCCACATTTACACAACGGATTCTTCTCTTTCAACGCTCGTATCTCAGTCAAATTTGTTCGGATCGACTTGAAATTTTCAGGACATATTCTCAGATACTTATACTTCAAAAAAATGCAATAAAAAAAATCGATTTTTTCAAAATCGCAAGTGGAGTTAAGCCCTTAACGTCCTGCATCGACGAAGGGAGATTATTCTTAAAAAATCCACATTCGCTCAAAATTTTGGATACATCGGTCGATATTTCTTGCCGCGCTAACAGTTACTTAGCTTCGCCAAAAAAAAAAAGATTACTAAATTCACCGAACGGCGTTTCGAAGGGAACAAACGCAGCTTTGTTTTGTTTTTTGAAATATTTTTTATAATTTTTTATCGGCCCGGTACGCACCTTTGTACGTGACTGTTTTTCGACCATCCAGAATTGGACCCATAACTTATCGAACATTTTTTTAAATATGTTTACCCATGATACACTTGAACGGGCAGTGAGAGCTCCATTTTGTTTTTTTTTAAATGTATTTTTTTTTTTTTTTTTTTTTTTTCGAAAAATTATTTCATTTTTGGCTAAAAAAAGACAAATTTTGGAAAATGCAACGTAACTCAAGAACTATAGGGTTTCAGACAAAATGTCAAAGATGTAAAAAGTTGCGTAAGTTTAAATCGATCTCCTGAATTTTTTTTCAAAATTTCCGCCGAGATTTTTTTTTTACTATTTTCGTTCGACATAAATTTTTTTCCAGCCAAACGTCGGAGAATCGTCCGACTAATGATTGGCGTATGTCGAAAACTATCGAGTTAGAGACAAAATATCAGGAGGGAAAAATGTTGCAGTGTTCCGTTTTGAATACGTTGACATTTTTCAGATTTTTCCAAAAAAATTTTTGACAATGTATTTTTCCAACTCGCTTAGGTGCTTTTGGAAAAATCTGAAAAAAATTTTTTTAAAAATGTCAACGTATTTAAAACGATGTCAACGTATTTGCAACATTTTCTCCTCTTGATATTTTGTCTCAAACTCAATAGCTTTCGAGATACGCCAATCAATTTTTTGGACACTACTACGACTTTCGGCCGGAAAAATTCTAAACAATTCAAGCAAAATTATAATCTTAAATTAAAAGAGTTCCTCCTGATATTTTGTCCTAAGCGCCATGCTTTACGAGTTAAACGACCTTACTCATCAGAGTCTCGAGTGAAAACAGTGAAAAAAAAATAACTGACAGGAAAATTCTTCAAAAATTCCAGGCTATCGAGTATAAACTTACGCTACTACTTACACCATTGACATTTCCTCCTAGAACTTATAGTTCTTGAGTTACATTGCATTTTCCAGAATTAGTCTTATGTAGCCAAAAATGAAATAACTTTGCGAACAAAAATCGTACGATACTTTTTAAGAACCGATATTCTAGCTCCTGCTACCCCGTTCAAGTTTATCATGGATAAGCACGACAATTTTTTTTTTTTTTACATAAGTCTCTTTACAATTCTCTTACAAATCTCTTTACAATTCTCGATGGCAAAAAAAAAGCCGAAAAACAGTGATGTACAAAAGTGTGTACCGGGTCGAAAAAAATCATAAAAAGTATTTCAAAAAAACAAAACAAAGCTGAATTTCGCTTCAATACGCCGTTCGGTAAATTTGGTTGTCTTTTTGTTTACGAATCTATGTAACTTTTAGTGCGGCAAGAAATATCGACTGGTGTATTCAAACTATTGAGCGGTAGTATATGTGCACACCGCTGTGTATTATATTTTATTCATTTATTGTCCACATCGCGTGTTTGACAAATGGTATAAATGTGGCGCCGAATTACGACAATATCCTGCGAATATGAGATGGAAAAAAGGAGATACTCGGAGTTTTTGGCAGGTATGTGGCCGAAAGTGACGAAAGTAAAATGCTCATTTTAACAAGGAAACTGTATATCTGCCGTACCTGTGTAACAAACGTTTCTTTCTTATCTCTTCAACGCAATTAATGCCGGTATTCACTATTTTCGGCATTTAATTGCCAAATTGTTCACAAGACAAAAAAGTAATCTCTGGAAAGGGGCGCGCCACTTACCGTACATCCTGAAATGTTTTCACAAGTACCTATACTCGGCTAGGTCACTTGGACTTGCAAATTTCATTTGCAAAAAAAAACCAGAGACAAAAAATAACGCGCACAACATACTTGAGCGTCGACTCGGTACGAGTGTTTTATTTATCTCCTAATTACAACTAAACGTATGCTCGCGGTTCGTGCGCCTACTTGAGAATAATAATTATGAGCGAAAGAATAAAACAAACATACAAGAAAATAATATTTCGAACGCGTACAAATATTATCAATTTCCGAAGATTATTTTGTATCAGTCAAGTGTCACCGAAAAAAAAAAATACATTGAAAATTCAGGAAAGAAGAAGCCAAGTTGTGACGCAAGGGTCCAAAGAGCGTGAAATATCGCGCAAGATGGATAGGCGGAGTATCGGCATTCCGCCCCCCGCCCCTCTAGAATCAGTTTTCAATGACGAGCGATGAGCTGTTTCCCAGATTTTGCGTGAAATATCGAAATCCAAGAAGCAGATAATCTTAATGATGGGATTCATTATTAAAATTGAATATCTGGGGATTCGAGGCGACGCGGCGAGTGTCGTAAATTGAATTTGGTGTCAGTTTACGGCAATAATTCAGCCGGGAATAGGATTAGCCGGATTTAAGGAGCTTACACAGACGTAGAATATAATCCAGGAATATCAAGTGGTATATACGCAGCTTCGTTAATTTTTCGTCGACTAGACGAGACTCTGAGAGGAAAAATTTCACCGGGATATCGCGTCGATGACAAGTAGATTTCTCATCCATCGAAGTGTGGTCTTTCGACTGTCGCGTTACTAGAAGCCAATCCTCGATCGTTCCAGCCACCCCGTTTCTCAAGTTTATCCACACAACGCCGAATCAATAGAATCACCGAGCAGGAAATACTTATCAGGTGCTTGTTTGTTTTTGCCAAGTTGACAGGAACACGCCTCGGATAAACCATTTCGAACAAAAGTCTTACGTCAAACTTTTCTCAAGAGCTATAACGATTGGTACAAACTTTCCATGTGCATTTGAAAGAACTTGGCAGCAAACGAAGACTGGTTTCCTTTGGCAATTCTAATATTTGTTGTTTGTTACAGTCCTACCCGGTTATTGACCGCGACCGATGATACGCCGTATTTCGTTTTTCCCGAAGGGAAAGGACGCCTTTTCTAGTACTTTCAACCTACGTTTATGAAATTGCCTTTCGATACGTACCTAGCCCCGATCGAAGCGTGAAAGTCACGTATCAAATTGAGCCTCGATAAAGGCCCCCCGAATACATATCCATATGCATATATATATTAGGGTGGCCCTTATTTGGGGTGTTTTTGAATTTTCCTGCGGACAAGGCGGAAAAAGTTTTGAAATAAATAAATAAAAAAGTACCCTAAGTACGCCTGTAGGTCAACTCAAAGTACTCCCGCCAGGGCCGTGAATTTTCCCATTTAATTTCAATGGAAACTCGAACCTACAACACTTTTTTGTCCCCCCACCTTAGTAATATTTTTAAAAATCTGAAACTTGACATATATCTTTCCTATAGTCATAGGTATTCTACAAGAAATTGGGCGATTTACAACGATGACATTTTCAAAGTACCAGCGCGTTAAAGTTGCGTCTTGAAGTAAAAAATCATCATTTAACGAAATAAATGGATTAATCAATAATATTAAACAATTAGATATACTTATATGAATTTTTACAAATTGTATGAACTAAGAATTGTTACATCAAACATGGCGTTGCAGTAATTATGAAGAGACACATTATTTTTACCCGAATTTACAATTACATTTTTATTTACACAGCTTAGATCAAACAACCATAGTACAATTCGTTTACATGATCTATAAATCTCTTATTACGGTACGTTTCCGAGCATCCGAAAATTGCGCCCTATTCTCGGATACAATTTGTAAAATGAATTGTTTTTGCGCATCATCTTTCGATAAAATTTCGTTGTATTCTTGAATTAATTTAACTGCTCGCTCCGCAGTATCGTTTACAACTTTTACATGTTTTACCAGCTGAACACCTGTTTTATAATTATGATCTGTTGGCCACTGTGTTGGATCACTCTTTAAAAAATCTTGTTTTATGTCAAAACGTTCGAAAAATTTCCGCGATTGAGACAAAACGAATGACTTGACAGTTAAATTACGCAAACTTGCGATGTCACGTACTTCCACTCGTCTCGGACAATCTATTTCGTCGTCAATGATGCTCAGCTTAGACACCATTTGTCTTTCCGTTTCATTTCACAATGTTTCATAAAAAAATGCCAGTGCAACAATTTCTGGACTTAGGTACCACAAATGATTCCTGAATTTGTTTAACGATACTTCAGAAATTCGTTTATCTATCAATTTGTAATCGCACAATTGTTTAATTGTTTTAAACAAGTTACAAAAATTGTTTAATGTAACAATTCTTAGTTCATACAATTTGTAAAAACTCATGTAAGTATATCTAATTGTTTAATATTATTTATTAATCCATTTATTTCGTCAAATGATGATTTTTTACTTCAAGGCGCAACTTTGACGCGCTCGTACTTTGAAAATTCCATCGTTGAAAATCGCCCTATTTTTTGTAGAATACCTATGACTATTGGAAAGATATATGACAAGTTTTAGATTTTTTTAAATACTATTTAGGTGGGGAAAAAAGTGTAGTAGGTCCGAGTTTCCATTGAAATTAAATGGAAAAATTCACGGCCTTGGCGGGAATAATTCGAGTTGGCCTACAGACTCCAGCTTTAGCGTACTTTTTTATTTATTTATTTGAAAACTTTTTCCGCCTTGTCCGCAGAAAAATTCAAAAACACCCCAAATAAGGACCACCCTAATATATATATATATATATATAAACTAATAGTAAAGAAGCAACGCAAAGAACCCCCGGAAATCGAGCTCTGCGTTGTTTTCCTGCTGATTAAAAAGATCAAGGGCTACTGGCTATGCGCCTTACAATTTTTCAAATTCATACTCAGGCTCTCGAAATATCGACGTCGCGAATCATAAAACGAACCTTTGAGAAATCACCGGAAGGCCGTACAGCTTTTCGCACGATACGAAGCACGAGGACGACACGATAAGGGGTGTAACGGGGGAAGGAAAAAGGGATGTGAAGAGGAGCGGATTCTTGATCGTGACAAACTTCCTATCCCCCGCTCCATAAATCTCGGTGCAACGTCGAGAGCCTTGCGAATCTCGGGAAAGTGATTTTTTTGTTGTTCTTTAACTTCAGGGATTGAAGCTTGGTTGCGAGAAGGAGTCTGATCGTGATGATTGACACACAGTCGATACTTGATAATGTTTGACACACACTTTCCGACAGCCTAACGATCATCTTTGTCTCCGAAAAAGTAAATGAATCTTTTTGTTCGATCGACGGAAAAACAATTTTAATGAGTGAAACTACCCCTTGGAGTGACGCATGCCAAGGCCTGAATTTGCACTTACACCCGCAATCATACACATCCGAATGTATGTGTGAAAACCCTTTTTTCTCGTTTAGCCGGCTTAATTTTGAGCTTTCGACAAAAACTTTACGATATATGTAGTCGGCGATAAATGTCCCATTACACCGAGCCTTGAAACAATTTAAAAGTCAAACTTTTCTGTTCGACCCTTGTAACCACTTTTGTAATTACCAAGATTTCATACAGGTGTGAGATTTGTTCTAATTCAATGACGGAGATTTATTGGCGGAGTTTTGAAAAGGACTTTGGCAGGCTTAAGGAATGTACTTTTTCTGGAAAGTCCACTTGAAAAATGGCATAAAAAGCCGCAAAGGGGTGTGTAGGTCTGACTTTGAAATTCTACGAAAAATCGAAAAATCGTCAGAACTCCATGAATGATTGGCATTTCACGGAAAAAACGATTACAAAGAGAATGCGCATGAAGCGTAGTTCCAAATCCAAACCAAACATAAATAAACGCCGATGGAGTGAGGTAACCTTATGTGGTCGAGGTGCGAAAAAATTTGTATTTTCCTTATTTTTTATTTAAGTCAATTCCGATATATTTTTACCCTTTGAATATATTCATTTTCCCTCGCAGTACTCAATTCCTATTTTTAATTATCAAGAGTATGTGAAAACATGTTTTTCGCGTTTAGCTGGAGTAATTTTGAGCTTTTGACAAAAACTCGATGATATTCACGAGCAGCGAAAAAATACACATCGTGAAAAGTAGTAAAGTTTGAAAGTTGAAAAGTAGTAAAGTTTGAAAACTTGAAAAGTAGTAAAGTTTGAAAACTAAAAAGGTTTCTACTCTTTTGGCCACTATTCCGAAATTGTCGAAATCCCAAAAATGTTTAACAGCCATAGCTTCGGTACTCTATTTGAGAGACGGCAATTTAATGGCGGCTGTCCGAAAATTACTTTGGCAGACTCAGAGAATGAGCCATCCTGATATCTCATCGTCAATTTGTTTTCCCGAAGAGTGCACGGGAAAAATGGCCGAAATAGTGGCAAAACGAGCCAGTATGAAAAAAATGGGGAAAATTGATGGCGCGACTGAGAAATTCTTCCAAAAAATCGACAAATAATCAGCGCTTGGTGGATCAAGCGGTGAGTTAATAAAAAAAAAGATACCAGTACGAAATAATGAGCGTACAGCAAAGTTTTAAATCGAAAGGAAAAAAAACATTCTAGGCAATGTAGCGAAAGCGAAACATTTTTGCCCCAAGTGGTACAAAAAATTTTTGGCTTCTTAATATTTTTTCATAAGTCCATATCGATGTACTTTTACTCCCTGAATACGAATTACCTTAATTTCCTCCAAAACGCTCTATTTTCAATAAAAACGGTCTTCGAAGATGTATGAAATATTGTTTACGCCCTTACAAGCTGTTAATTGGATAAAAATTATAAAAAAATACGCTCACTCAAACATTTCCCCTTTTGAAGGCGTTATCGGTTTCATTCAATCGGATGCACCCCTTATGAATGGAGCATGAGTGAGAGAAAATTAAAGAGCTGGTCCATCCCTTCAGTCGTTGGGTTTAAGCCGAAAGGGAGAGACATTTTGCGCGTGCCGTTCGTATCGACGTGCCTGGCATCGTTTATTTTCACTTCGGGCCATTGGTATCGCGATATGAAGTTCCGAGTGAAATAGTATAAGCCGTAGGGAATCCTGGCGACGCGGCAAACCGCACAAAGGAGAGGAGAAAGCAAGTTTTTCGATATCGCGATAGGGCAGTTGATATTGACAGTAGTCGCGGGTTTATCGTAACAGCCAATGGAGAGCAAGCTGAGAGATGAGGATGGTCAGCCGGGCCACTAAAGTCACGAAGGTCAGTCGGACCGCCGCCTATCCTTGTGCAAAGTGCTTCTTGCTTCTCTCAGTTGATCCATCTTGTTCTTTAGCTACCTCTCTTTACCGTTTAAAATCTCGAGAAAAAAGCTCGAGCGCCGCATAGTGTTGCCAGCCTCGATACATGTGTGTACACTTACGATATATGTGTGTATATGTACGTTACATGTGTGTACACATACGAGGGGCAAGAGCGCTCTGGGCCGGACGGTTCGTTGATTAATGACCCCCTTAATTAATCATACTTTCACAGCGAGGAACAACGAGCATCGGTACTTTTATACAGGTAAACCGAAAGCATGTGTATGCCCGTTGAAACCCCCCCCCCCCCCCCCCCGGTTAATTGCAAAAATGTTATTCATTGAAAAAATCATGAAAAATGTGATTGGTCGTCGCGACGCGGTCATCCGTGGACTATGGCGAGAAGAAAAAGAAAGTGAAAAAGTACAAAGCCTGAAGGGCAAGCGGTATACGGTCTTCTCTTTTTCGCCGGACTGCAAGTGGAAAACTAGAGATAAGAGTGCAAAAAGCTGGAAAAAAACGTGGCCGTGAGAGACAGAGAGGAGGAACGAGGATGTGCTATTGTGCATTATACGAACGGGCTGATTCGCGATCCATGGAAAAACCTTATACTCGACCTTGTGCACCGAGCAAAAACCCTTTGCCGCGAGCTCAAAAACATTTTCTCTGAATAAGAAAGATTTTCTCGACGGAAAGAAATATCAGACTGACTGAAAAAAGAAATCTTGTTTCAAGCCGAGTATACATTTATTCGCAGGTATCGCGCTATAAAAAGAAAGAGAATTTTCGAACATTGATCGCACTGATTTATCAATAGATTCGAGCATTGGGAAATTCTGAAGATATTGTCAGAGTCGACTACTATTCATCCGCGATGAAGAAAAGTAACGTTTGCTCGACGCGAATGAAACTTTTCGAGACGTTTACTCGAATCGTGCAGTCTCCGAAGAACTACTGCATAAAAGGCTAGGATAATTGAGGAATATCCGCTGCTAGCAGTTGAGGTCCTTTAATCCGTGGGTGTACCTTCTCGCTCGGCCAGCTGATAGAGCTTCAGTGCCAAATATTGGCACAATAACTATAATTAGTGCAATTTCGTGCACTCGTGTACTTCTGGAAAGATCGCGAAGATGGTAATAAATTTTGGGAGGCGCGCTGCGCCCATCCGTTATCAATATATCTCTATCAAGAAGAAATTCGTTGAAGGAGCATCGTTTCTTCAGCGTGATTCAATTAAAGCGAAACAGTGTTGAGTGTCGTGCTCCCTCGAATACTCGCCCGGACAGCAAAATAACCCCAATTATCCAATTCGCCGCGATCGCCTTGGACGATTTTTCACTGGAAGCCGATCTGTCTGGGCATGGAATTGCAAGATTTATTGCCAGAAAAGTTTTCAATCTGGTTTATTCTCGCGTAGACTGGTACGATCGGGGGGCTTTTGAGATGCGGGCTGGCTGCTTCGATGGAAGGAGATCAGGGAGGGACCTTGAGAGTCTGATAATTAAACGCATGAGGGCGAGCAAAGGCCCGGTTCGCGCCTCCGTTTGAGGGGCTGAAAGCCGAGGCAGAGAGAGAGAGAGAGAGAGGGAGAAGCGGACAAAAGTAGGAACTGGAGCAAGATCGAGAGCAAGGACGAACGAGTGAAATGGCCGGGAAGGGGAAAAGAGTCGGCTAGAGACAGAGGGAGAAAGTTAAAATCGGAATGAAAGGAAAAGCGCAAGGGTCGAAAGGGGCTCGAGGAAGCACGGGGGCAGCGGCGGCTTGCTGGTCAGGGCTGTTAGGCTCGCGAAAAATTCGAAACCGCGTTTGAGCACAATGTGTAAATGGCCAAGGCGTGTTCCCCGTTTGCGTACACCGTCGGCAAAGAATACCCAAATGAATCATCTTTAAATGCTTGGCTTGCTCCAATTGCCATTGTTTCCATCCCTCGGACGGCTTATTCGTCTTCCTCGGGTCTATATCTTTGGCCCCGATACCTGCATACCCCGGCTGGCTCTCGCGATGTCAGGGACCATCGCCGGTTGTTTTTTTTTTTTTTTTTTTTTTTAATCATCCGCGACACTTCAACTTTTGATCCAATGACATGCACGGAACACTTAAACTTTGTCGCCGTCTGGGAATATTGACTCTTATTTATACATTTACACATTCGTTATTGGATATCAATATGATGAATTAATTTCAATACGATATATTTGTAGATACATAATTTACACGATGATTTTTTACAATAATAAATACACGGTGTTTTGTACGTCACAGTTTATGGTAACGCAAGCGCAGTGTCATCATCCATCCGTGAGGACGAAAATTAAAAATGTTCTTTGTTCCCCTGTATCTGACAATGACAATTGCCTCTCCCCGTTTCCGTCCCCTTTTTCGCCTCTTCCCCTCTCGGTCTCCTCAATCGTTTGGTCAAGCGTACTGGATGTACGGTATCATATTCACGGCGCTTCGTTTCATTGTTCCAACTCGATGTCCGTCTACCTACGCTTTCAAATCTGGAGCACCATAAACGAGTAATTGACGAATTTCCACGATCATAAACTCGGCTCGATCGTCACCAGTACAGGGTATGGCTCGAGCCACCGGAACCTGAAAAAATTAATCCGCCCAACGATGACGCATAAATAATCATTATCATTATTATTATTATTATTATGACGTCCGTGCACTTGTGTTCGATGTCAAATGCATTAAACGAAAACCCGTCCAGGCATTACCGTAAAACAGGGCTACTTTGACATTCGGGGTAACTTTGACAGTTTTTGGAGCTACTTTGACAAAGCGCCAAAACACGTTTTCAATGTATCCGCAGCGAGCCCGCTTGACCTTCTGTGGCGGACGGCTTGTTATTCAAGTTTATTATAATGTTGCTAAATTGATTGTAATGTTGCTCAAGTTGATTTTGATCTCAATGACAATGATGAGACTCATCAAGTACCTAGGGGAGACCGGGGCAAAATGGTATAGCGGGGCAAAACGGTACCGGGGCAAAACGGCACTGGGGCATAATGGGATCGGGGCATAATGGGATAGCAAAAAATGAAGTTTCTTGGTGCTTGATTTGGGGCAAAATGGGACAGGGGCAAAATGGGACAGAGAGGAGTCAAATTGGGGCAAAATGGGACACACAAAAATGAAGTGTCGCAGCCCGCTGAATTTGGGGCAAAATGGGATGACAGGAAAATTCATGCTTCGGCTCTATAAAAGAGCTGTTGAAACATAATCTAATCTAAATGGTGCTTGTGGTTCGTTTCAGTCCACATATACGCAGATAATACGGACTGACCGATATATTTGTCGACACATATCCGTCGATTTCATGGGGAGCGGCGGTTCTAGTTTCATAAAACAATTTACGTAAAAATTGACAAGAGTTAGATTTTCATCAATGGCTTGAAAATCAGTATCAGTAACGTGCAGTTGGTTCCCAGCTGCTTCCGATATCGGCAGGCAAAAAATCAAAACGTAAGGCGACATCAAGAAAAGGTGCAAGTGGCATTCTTACGAATTCTGCGTACTGCAGAGAACTTCGTGAGAAAAATCCAGCGGCGTCGATAACAACCGACGATGACGCATCATGCCTTTTCCGCGGGGGCTTATATTCGAAATCCAAGGAATCCTGGATTCGTTGTAATTCATGCGAGAAATGTGCCCACTATTCATGTGCCCATGCTGACGATAACTTAATCGAGTACGTTTGCGACAATTGTACCGATAAAAATTAGCTTAGTTAAACAAGCAATAAAATGTAAGTATCGTAAGTAGAGTAAGTAAGTAGAGAAAATGTAGTATCGTAAGTAGAGTGTGACCCAAATATCGTGTAACATTCAATAAAACCTGTTTTCACTCATTTATTACCCCTCGTTTTTTACCCCTGCATTTCTTTCGTTTCTGCATCGAATTATTCCACTGTCCCATTTTGCCCCGATCCCGTTTTGCCCCAACCGCCTCTTTCTGAGGAGCCTGATTTTCTCCGGCCCATTTTGCCCCAGTCCCGTTTTGCCCCAATGACGTATTTTCCAGCAGTGTTGATTTTCACTATTCCATTTTGCCCCAAACCCGTTTTGCCCCGGTCCCATTATGCCCCGCTATACCATTTTGCCCCGGTCTCCCCTATATAGCATCCCAGGTACTTGATATTTTTATGTCAAATGTTTCCTTAAGGGAGCGCACTGTAACTGCCCATTTTCGAAGGTTTTGATTGGATTTTTTGAAAAGAAAAATATAAGATACATGGTCAAAAGAGCTTTTGAGGTTGCACAAGGTATATATTGAAGTATGTGAAAAAAAATTATTTGTCAAAAGTATACAAAATGGCGGCGCACGACTCATTATAGCACTACTGATTTTCAGCCAACCCTCTCCGTGGCACGCAGTGGAACTTCGTGAATTTAGTCCCGGAACTAAGAGTGAAATATTTTCGCTAATTATATTATTTTTAGCAGTCAAGTGCGGGAGGAATTAAAAAATAATTAAAAGAAAAATAGAAACCCCGTTTGAAAAAAAGTTGGTTTTTTCGACCATAATTTTCATCTCAATAGTTATATATTTTTTTAAATTTTCGATTAATCGAAAAAAGCGCTCGCGCTTGACTGTTAAAGCAATCTAAGAAGCTACAGTTAAAATTTCAATAGCATAAAATTTCAATGCATAAAATATGACATTTTTTATCAAAATGATTCCAAAGTAACTCTTAATCTTTGACTTAAGTTGCATTTCAATGCCCTGTCAAAAAATCCCCACACTCGGGGCTACTTTGATACTTAAAAAACTGTATATATCAAATTGTGAGGGGGCGGTGGAGCTTGACTTTCTTATACATTGAATAGCCAAACGACACACTGTTCTTTTGGAGCAAGAAAAGTTGGTATCTAGGATGTTAAAAAAAAGTTACCTACAAAAAACTCCCAAAATCTGTTCCAAGTAGCCCCGTTTTACGGTATCGCACCTATCCAATTGGTTTCCCATACTTGTTTCTAATTTCCGATGGGGATCTAATGGGTCATCGCATTGAAATACCTATACCAAAATGTCATGCTCGTACATTAGATTTTAATCCTAAGTAGGACTAAAAAGGATCGCCGCACTTTCAAACAGAATCCGATACGATTCTCCATGGATCCTATCGCCATTCTGTGCGTTGAGTTTTCTAAACAAAATATATAGATATCCAAAATTAGTGGCTCTCAAAAAAGTATAAATCTTATCTTTAAAGAGTATGAATCGCTCGAAGAATATCATAAAATTCTATTTGAATCACATGACTGAAAATTCACTCTAATGATCGCTTCTTATTTATTTTACTGCACTTCGAGACAGTTTGTCTCGTGAATTTTCACGTACTTTCAATTTGAACGGGGTAAGGATTTTGAAACGGCCTTTATCGGGGAACCGTACGTTTTCGAATTGGGTCCCAATGAGGGTGTCCCTTACAAATCCCCATAGAAATGTAGATGCATCGTGGGAGTGCCAAACAAATTTCCGTATGGGATCACGAAGGAGTCGTTTCTTGTTTGCTTGAGATCCAAGAAATTCCAATTTAGAATTTTAAATAAAAAAATTCCTCAACGAACGTGAACCGGCGAAAAGCGTGTAATCCACTTGAATTTCAACATGGACTCACTGTGTGCGGTGTCCCTACGAAATTCCTATGGCGATACAGTAAAATCTGGGAGCTCCCCGACAAATGAATGCACGGGAGAATCCGTTGACAGGAAGGTACTCGAAGACTTTTTGCAGGACGAGTAAAAAGACATGACGTTTCTCACCGTGCTGCAACGCGTTCGAATTGTCCCCGTTGGCCGGTGTATCCATCGAGGTATTGGCACGTTCGCGTATAAGCGTCCGACTCACGTTGTAGGTTTCGTTGAGACTGCGATCGTAGGAGAGGGAATCGTTGCTCGCTGCAATCGGCCGATTCCTCCTCTCGGTGTTGGCGCGATAGCGACTCTCGGGATGAAGCGTCGTCGTCGTCGTCGTCGTCGTCGCCTCTCGGGGATAGGCGACGCTCTCGAGATTGGTCAAGGAGCGAACGCGGCGCCTACGCCCGACGGTGTTACTGTTTCCGCTCGTCGTTAACTGCCGTTGAAGATCGTTTCCCGTGGCGAGAAGCTCGTGGCCCCCCCGCGAGAGCTCGTTGCTCCCGCTGATACGTTGGAGCGACTTGAGCGAGTCCTCGTAACCGCTGCAACGAAAGTAAATCAATTTTAACGTGATACGGAGGCATTTTATTCGAAGCGATAAATCACAGGGTTCGGGCTACTTTGAGCTACTTCGAGCGGGGACGTCTCTACGTGGGCCGTGCAACTTTCAGAGACGAATGATTCTCATCCGTATACGACTCGGGATCAACGAAAACTTGAAATGTTTCCAGGCGCAACTCTCTCCCTCTCTCTCTCTCTCTCTCTCTCTCTCTCTCTCTCTCTCTCTCTCTCTCTCTCTCTCTCTGGCAATAAACTCGGTGTCAAGGTCGAGTACGCACTTGCTACTGTCGCCACTGGAAGGACTCGAGGAGTGACTGCAGTGACAGGCTCGCGCCACTATTCCGGAATCTTGTCCGCTCGAGTGTAGCGAAGTTGCCGAGGCCTCCAGGCATCCTCCAACGGCGCCAGCAGCAACAGCAACGCCACCGCCACCACCGGTCACCGATCTCGCGGTACGCTTGCTCGTCCCGAGCACGCTGCAGCAACGCGTTCTGCACCGTTCGATCGTCATCAAATCGGCAAGCATACGTGTTTGTTTTGTTTTTTGTTTTAGGTTTGTTTTTTTACGACGAGTGTGCGGTGAACGGTGGTCCCCCGCATTGGAACAGAGAATAGAGCTTTGGATGATGACAAGATTGGTATAACCGGGGCAGGCTCGTCCGGAAGCACTAATTGTCGCTATTAATGTCGAAAGTGGCGGTTTAGCGGGGATCGAAGTTCGAGCCACTTACCCGCGATGATGATGCCGAACACAACTCGGCTCGTGCTCGAATTGGCTGAGACGTCGCGTCGTCATCATCTCGTTAGCGAACGGTTCGGGATCGTATCGCAGACCGTCGACGAAAGTCGGAAACAAGGGTGGCCCCTTTCGTAGCGTTGCGTTCGGCTCGGTGAGTGTAAAACCAATTGGGCCACCCGCTCCGTATATGCCCCCCGAACGCCTTAATCGATGTCGCCTAACGAGACACAAAATTACAGCAGCTCATATCCCACCCTCGAACCGATCGTCACGAGCTTCCAGCTTTTTATACAAATAACGAACGTCATTGGAAAATTACGTTTACCCGTTGGAAGCTTATCTTATTGTCGCATTATCGCAGCGGCGAGAAGCCAATTTCAACACCTTTTCGCACCGATTCTCCAATACGATTTTTAATTCGTTTCGTTGAACGTTTTTTTTTTTTTTTATTATTTCAATTTTTTCCATACTTTGCTATTCTGGTTTTACAAAGTGCGCGTTCGACGGTGAGGTCGCGCGTAATATTCGATGACTGAAAATTCCGCAACAGAGCAAAGAAGCAGCGTGCGAAGTCTAGTATCGATTTTTCGATCTTCGTCTGAGATTGCGGTTAACGCACGCGAAAGGGTTCTTCCGGGCGAGGGTCAGCTTAGGCCAGGTATGATCGCGGTGTTACCGTTTCTCCTATAAATGCAAGGCGCTTCGTTAGGGAAGATGCATCGGGAAAAAAGTAAATCATCCGCACGATAATGTTGATACAAAAAGAAGCGGATAAGAGCTCAGAGAAAGGAGGGGGGAACGGCAGACGTGACTGTTGCAGACCAGTGCGTCGAAGGATCGTGTCGCAAATGTTCCTGCATTTGGCGGGCAAATGAGATTGACGCCGCTCACGAACGACGCGTAAAAAGAAACGACCCGAGAAAATAATTCTGCGCTATCGATCCTCCGTTTTTTTCTTTCTCAACGGCGAATATTACTTTCCAGGCGAAAAAAAGTGTTTTCCCCTCTGTAATGGATGGGTATTTGTCAGGCTCGTTGTCTTTCTGTATTCGTAGCTTATGTCTTTTTATAGCCATTCTAAAAACAAATTGTTTTTTCGAAAGAAAATTGAATGAAAAATGTGACATTTGAGGGGTAGAATTATTCTATTTAGGTTTCGACCCAATTTTTTTTGCACCCGTTATTTTTCTTATTTTTTATCCAGGCGATTGTCCAGGCGAAACATCGCTTTGGGCGCGCGGCCTTCGATTTTCTTTAAACTTTTGTCTTTTTTTAGCCACAGGAAAACGTTTTTAAGACATAAAGTAGAGTGTACTTAGAGTGAAGTATGACAAAGGCTGATTTTGCGATTTTACCGGCAAATGGTCCACCGGTTTGAGTGGTACAAAAATAAACATTTTTCCGATGGAAAACTATCAGAAATCCATCGTGGGTACCTTCATGAAAAAAAAAAACGCAAATTAAGTAACGAAACACCCCTTTATTTTTCTTCCCTTCGCCCCACCTTTAAAATGGGGGCATTTTATTGAACGTAACGGGTAACAACACTTTGATGAGAGCGAAAAATTAAAGTTTATGTATTTTTGGCGTTTTGCATGACAGCACGCAAGGAAGTAGAAATCTGGGAATAGGAATAAAAATAGAATATAAGAGAAATAGAAATAAAGTAGTGAATCACATTCCATAAACTTGGCTGTGGGCGTATTCTCTTTGGAATCGTTTGTTGTAAAAACTGCCGCTTGATTCGTCGAGCTTCGCTTATTTTTCCATTTTTGGCAGAATTTAAGTTCGGTTCATAGATTTTCGAGATTTATCCATACATACAGTGAATAAGAAAAATGTTCGGACGACACGGTATATTTGAATAAGCCGCTCTGAATCGTAATTATTTGGGGCAGGAATAATTTGTTTTCTTCAATTAATAAATTACTGATCGTAGTTAACAATAATATTCCATTTATAAAAAATCTTTTTTTAAACATTAAATCAAATGAAGTTCGATTTTTGCGTTAGAAAAACATTCAGACACCTATAAAAAAACGATAGGTTTTCGAATGATCAACGAACTTTCAATATTTAGTAGCATATCCGTTTTTAATTTTCGAAATATTTCAGACCTTTTGGCGTATTTGGAATAAACCTTTTCAAATATTCTGAATTTATTTGTTGCCATTCTTCCTGTAGCTTCACCTGTCGTACGTTCAGATGGTAATCAAATTCTCTAGTCCAATTCTTCCCATCGATTTTCAATGGGGTTTAAGTCAGAATTTTCAAAAAATCGATTTTTTTACATTTTCTTCAAGTATGATGTTTCGAAAATATTCCCTGAAAATTTCAAGTCAATCCGATGAATAGTTTCCGGGATATCCCACAATAAGTGAAGGGGCGTCGGGTCCCCGTGGCAGGTAGCGGCTGACAAACGCGCAAACGATAATACCCGGAAAGGCAGAATGCTTCGAAGCCACCTTGATATTTTGGAAGCTTCCACATCGGCAGACGCCCTATTGTATGGGCCAGGAATTGATGATTCGATGTATTTTTTTAATTAGTATTTCTATACATAAATGAAGTGTAAAATTGGAAAACTCTTCCAGAAATTTTCAAAAAATGTATTGCTCAAAAACTATAAACTTTGGCAAAATTTTATAAAGAATACTTTCGTTTTAAAATTGCGCAAACTATTTTTTGAAAAAATAATTCATTCCGGAAAACTTTAATTTTTTTAAAATTGTTTTATTGACTTTTAACAATTTAAAATTGTTAAAAGTCGAATGCTCGACTTTTCGGTGTGATATTCGGATTCAGCGGATCAAAATACATAAAAAAAAGTTTAGCTTCATCCATCGAGATCAAAATTTTACGAACACATAATGCCGTATCCACATCGAAAAACTTTAAACGCGTTTTTCTCGAAACTGTGTTTTTCAAGTCGGTAAGCACTATAATTCAAAAACCACTCGATGGATTTTCATGAAATTTGGTGGGCTTATTGATAGCATTAAAAACTAGTCCTTAATCCAAGTATTTTCATTTTTGTTGAAAATTCATATTTTTTTAACAATAAACGAGCGATTTTTTGGTCGAAAATCGAAAGTTATCTGTCGGAAGCCGCGATTCTGTTAATCTTTGAAAAAAAAGCTTCGATTAAGGACTAGATTTATTATTAAACTAACGATTTTGTTCGGGTTTTTTATTTCAGATGATCCAGTAAAATTCTATGATTGTCACCGCAAAGCACTACATGCCGAAGGGGGTCCGGCAAAGATGCCGAAATTTTTATAAATAATCAATATTTTTCTTTGAAAATGAGTACAAGTCAAGTTGAAATATAACATAAAAAGTCTGTGTAACCACTTTTGTAAAGCATACTTAATTACTATAAAAAAAATTATTGCAAATGCTCGTTTTTTCACGCCTCTGACTGCATCTCACCCCTCCAATCTGAAGATTGAGATGGACGATGCACTCTTTTGGACAAGTATATAACAAGTATTCTTTTACAATGCGAGCTTTGTGTTTGAGATCATCATCTTGATAGCATTTGATTGTTCTTTCAATCCCCATTTGTGAAGCACTTCATATAAATCATCTTTTTATAACCTCAGATATTTATATTTGTCCATAAAACGTTCCATAAAAATCAATTTGCTAACACCAGCCGTCGAAACACACCCAGACAAGTACATTCTCAGTGCCATGCTTAAACGTAGCAGGTACATTTTTCGGATTCCACTCCGTATGCTTTTCTCCGTGGCTCCGTACTATTCAACTCCGTGACTTTTGCCACACGATAAAACTCCGAAAGAATTTACGCGAAAGACCAAAACTCCGAATATCTGAACACCGTCAAAATAGTTCGGCTATGGATGTTCTAAAAGTTTCAAAATTTTCAATAAATGAACGAATTATTTCAAGACTTTTTTTGTTATTAAGAAGTGATTTTGCGTCAATTAAAAAATTTGTCTAGACAATGTTATACGTTCTACATCATTTACGGTCAACTGTGTAGACTTTCGCTGGCATGATTTTCACGAACCTTGTAATTTCGTAACATTAAAATTAGGAATTTTAAGCCGTCGGCGCATTCATAGTTCGGAATTTCAACTTGGCCACCATGTCAAGATCATGCCAGCGGAAGTCCACACAGTTGACTGTAAATTATGTAGAACGTATAACATTGTCTAGACAAATTTCAAAATTGACGCAAAATCACTTGTGATTTAAAAAAAAATTCTTGGAATATTTCGTCGACTTATTGAAACTTTTGAAACATTAAAAACTTCCATAGCCGAATTATTTTGACGGTGTTCAGATTTTCGGAGTTTTGGTCTTTCATGCAAAATTCTTTCGGAGTTTTGATCTCTCGGGGTAGTATTCTTTCGAAGTTTTGAGCGTTCTGATTATTCAAAGTTCGGAATTTCAACCCGGCTTCATCTTGAAGTTCGAAATGATAAAATTCGAAATTTTAAACCGTCGGAGCACTCAACGTTCGGAATGTGAACCTGGATTATTGAGCATATGATAGATTTTATATGCTCGAGTTTCAATTCGTCACCACGTTGTTAAGAAAAAAAAGATATTAGTAAACGACGATCGCCAACAACTGGTATTTATTTTTTTTGATTTCAGATGGACCGTTCAAGCTGGAAAATGTCCACCGCCAAACGTCGCAAAAAAATGTCATCATCTGCTGACGGCTATGTTTTTATTTGTATTTTTCGGTGATTTTTGTTTAAAGGCTCTCAACATATCTACCTTTGTGTTAATAAAAGACGTTTCTTTTACACCAACCGCTAGCTAGATGTAGTCCCTTAACCGTGGATTTTTTTTTAATGTTCGCACTACTTGTCTGCGATCTGTATCATTGAATATTCTTGGCCGGCCACTGTGATTTACAGATTCAATGCAATCTTTACGTTTAAATATTTGTATAATATCCGCAATAGTGCTTTACCTAAATTTAGCTAGGCACCAACGTCGCGATAAGATTTTTCCCGTGCATGATGAAAAATAACGAGTTGTCTTACATCAAATGAGGTACTTTTTCTTATGCGACCCATGTTTGCTCACGATAGAAGACAAAAACTAGTGCCAAATTTAGCGAATTGGCATTCTAAGCTCGTGATACACATACTGTGTTCGTAAACAATCATTTGAACCCAAGTGCCGATTCCCTAGAAAGCATTGCTTACATGTATGTTGAGTGTCCGAGTATTTTGGCAACATGAAAATCCAACATTACTTTATTCAATGCTTAAAAAAAGGTAGATAGGTTGTAAAAAATGGTATATTATGGTATATTATTGTTGACTACAATCAATAATTTATCAATTAATAGAAGGAAAAATTATTCCTTTTCATAACAATTAAGATGCGTTTCAATTTATTCAAATATATCGTGGTGTCCGAATATTTTCATTACTCACTGTACATCCGTTTGCTCCTTTTTTCGTCATTTAGGTATTCTCTGAGTCTACCAAAATCCTTTTCGGACACCCCCCCAAAGTCCCCATGACTCAGAGGACCACTGCTACGTCTCTTTGAAACTCTTTGGGTCTATCTAATGCCAAATTTTACGGCCGATTATTAATATCACCGAATATTGGTCGAAAACTTAAAATTACGCCAGTTAAACGCTAAAAACATGCTGTCACACGCTTTTGACGATTTTTTAATTCAACATTGAAGGTTTAAGGATAAAAATACATTGGTAGGGACTTATGAAAAAAAAAAAAAAACGATTGAAAAACCTATCGTTTCCTCACTTGAGGGAAAAAATGTCTTCACTGAATCGCCGCTCATTGCTTTTGCGTCTTATTAGAAACTTCGTTCTGCGGTCATCCTCTTTGTTATCGTTTGCTCTTTAAAATGCCGTTTGATTTATTGAGGTCGAATTATTTCCATCACCCTGAATATAAATTTGGGGTTGGACGAAATATTTGTCAATCGGCATAGATACTTTTAATACAGAAAAAACAATGACAAGGAACTTGAATTAAGGGGTGATTTACCCCCTTGAGCAAGCTTTCCGGCAAAAATGAAGAAAAAACAACGTCAACTGTAACTTTATTCCCCCTTCAAAGTCTTACCCATTTCATTCAATTTAATGCACCGCTTTTAAATATAGGGTGAGAGAAAGAAAAATAAAGGGATGCGTGAAAACCAATTTCGTCTTGTTTCACCGCAGTTGAAGGACTGCTTAAGGGTGAAACCGCAAAACTCCAAAAGCTTGGTGTGCTTCACTTTAGGGGGGAGGGCGGCGCGTTTACCCCTTACAACAGTTTTCAACGCTCCACCATATAGACGAGTTTTCGAAAAATCGAAGGTGGACACCAACTTGATGTTACAAGTGAGTCAGAAGGGATAACTTACCGTTTGCTTCGACGTACGCAGGTGACGCATAGAGCAGTCACGAGCGCGCCGACGAAAACAACGCACCCGAGGACGACCACGCCAACCTCGAGGGTTGAAAGTAAATAACGATTGTTGGCTCGCCTCGGCGTGCCACTGGCAATTTCGAGCATTCGGTATCTCTCGAGTTCGTCCTTTATCTCCAATTTCTTCGTCCGGAATACACTGAAATTTGATTTTTTGCGATTATTCGAGCCCGCTCTATGCGGCAGAGAGAGGGAGGGAGGGAGCGCCCGAATAAGCGTGCAA
Source organism: Ophion obscuratus (assembly GCA_964007375.1). Taxonomy (NCBI): domain Eukaryota; kingdom Metazoa; phylum Arthropoda; class Insecta; order Hymenoptera; family Ichneumonidae; genus Ophion; species Ophion obscuratus. The sequence continues at coordinate 60,125,913 of OZ023316.1, read as the reverse complement.
CATGGGAAACACATTTAAACGTCGCAATACTTTTCTCCCTCCGCTATCTTGGCACTTTCGTGTAGTAATGAAAAAAAAAAAAGCGTTTGCTCACTTGTGTAAAGTTTCCATATCTATCATGACGTTGAGATCGGGATCCACCGCGTACAGATACATATCGGTGCTGCGAGCAAACAAAGAGGTCGGAAAGCACGAGTATTTCGGCTATTAATGAAAAAAAAATGCTTTTTCTCCATTCGCGACAATGTGAGGGGGATGAAAGTGGGTGTACTTACGATTCGGCGTCGATGAGATTCTTCTCTATATGAGGCTCGAGTTTTCTCACTCGTACGTCGAGTCCCGTAACGTTTCGCAAAGCACTGAAACAATAACGAAAAATGGATTCGGTGTTGCCTGGTTTAACCCTAAATGGTTGGGACAGTGTACGGACGTATTCTCCCCACGTACGTCGTTATTTCTTCAATCCGTGTCTCGATGTCTGTCGGTTTTTTGCCCATTACCATCACCAACTGCTTGTGGTCATCGAGAACGTAAACCTGCGAAGAGAGTGAATGCGGCGCTTGAAAAATGACCCGTCGGTCCAACAGATGTGGGTGGGGGTCGAGATGAAGCCCGAGAAAAGTCGACGGAGCCAAAATCACGAGAGTAGAACGGTCGCCGTGCATTTCCGCGTCCGTGTCTAAGAGTTTAAACTCACAAAAACATTGGCGATGCTGCTGCGACCGTTCTCAGCGCCTCGCCTGTCGGTGGCCTTGACATCGAAGCCAAAAACTCGACCGGCGTCCCGCGAAAAACTACCGACGGATCGCACTTGACCACTAAGTGGGTCAATGGCGAAGCGCGGGGCATCCTCTCGGCCAAGAATCTGGTAGCGTATCTCCCCGTTTATTCCAGCGTCCGGATCCTCGGCCTGCGATACATAAAACTGTGCTTCCTCATCTTTGATACTATGATTTCGTCCTTGGCTAGATCTTATTGCCACATTGTAGAGCTAATAACGAGTTGCGCGATATATACGTCCCGGGCAAATTCTCCCGCGTAATCTCATAAAGAAGTAATCCTCCCTTCCGAAAAAGTAGGTAGTTACGCGAAATATTCATGATACATGGGAAAACAAAGATCAACAATTAACTCGTATTTGACTTTAGCGACGTAACTTTTTTCTCAACGCGCCTATACGAGAGAGCAAGAGAAAACGAGAAGAGAGTCAAGAAGGAATAGGGGATTAGACTTCCAAGAGTAAAGCTCGAAGAAGCGTTGCGACGGTTCGTCACTATAGCTGGGGCGGGTGAGGGTCTCGCGGACGCGGAAGAGTCTGTAAAAGGATCTACCGACCTCGATCCTAATGATCTCGTAGCCGTACGGAACGGAGGACGGTACAGCTGCCAGGAGGGGGCGACCTTTGCTCTTGAAACGCGGCGCATTGTCGTTCGTGTCTTTGATCCTGACAACTATCTTGGCTTCGTTGTTGGCAAGTGCGGCCAAGCTCTCGTCCGGTATCGGATATATCATCACCGGTCCCATTCCCCTTCCGGTCTTGTCGATCCTGTCGACCTTCACCCTGATCTCGTAAAAATCCTCAATCTCGCGATCGACGCTCTTCAAGAGATAGAGAGTACCGTCGATCGGATCGATGCTGAAACGATCCCGAGTATCGGTATCGTTGCTCGCTATCGCGAAGCGTATTCTTTCATTGTTGTATCTCTCGGAAACATTGAGCCGGAGCAATTTAACGGGTACGGGTGAATTCTCGTGTACCTCGACCTCGTAGTAACGGTGCTGGAAGACGAGCGGCTTCTCCTCCGTCTCGATCTCGGTGTTGTTCTCGATCGGCTCATCGACGTCGAGGACTCGAATGTACAAAAGGGCGCTCGACGTGTGACTCGGGGAGCCCAAATCTCTCGCCGTGATCGTCAAATTGTACAATGATTGTTTCTCGTAATCGAGATCGGCGATAATCGTCACGAGGCCGTCCTTGCCGTCGATCGCGAAGCGTTGCTTTTCCCCGATCGCTCGCGGTAGATCGAACAGTATCAAGCCGTTACCATTGCCGACGAAATCCGTATCGTTGGCGTACACCTTCGTGACGACACCACCGAGCGGAGTGTCCTCCGGTACGGAGGCGTAATAGATCGGCGCTTCCTTCTCGCTCTCGTCCTCTCCCCCTCCGATCCTACCGATCTCCGAGTATCCGTGAAACTTGGGCGCGTTGTCGTTCGTATCGAGAACACTGATTTCAACGTCGACTCTCGCTGTCATCGCAGGCGTACCGCCGTCACTCGCGATAACGCCAAAGTTATAGGTATCTCGGGTCTCGCGATCGAGACTCCCGCTGATTCTCAAGGAACCGTCGTAACGACCAATCGTGAATCCGAAGTGCGAACTCGCCGCCTCGCTAAAATCACTCGCTTGCGGATCGATCGCGTAAGTGACGTTCGCATTTTTGCCGAGATCCGCGGCGTCGATCGCTTCGATCTTGCCGATCTCGCGGAAATCGTATTCGCCCTCTGGCACGTCGAACGCGTACCAGGACTTTTCGAACACCGGCGGATGATCGTTGACATCCTCGATGAATATTCTCAGGGACAAACGATCGGTGAGATTGCCCGAGTCCGTGGCCGTTGCTACCAGACGAATCTCTCGACCAGCGTCGAGGGCGCGAGCAACCGCGATCTCGCCCGACCTCGAGCCAATGACGAAGTAGGGCTTGGAATTTGATTCGAGCGGCTCCCTCGGCACTCTCCCCGCCACCGTTGCCCCACCGTCCTTTGCCTCGATGGATCGAGGCTCGTCGTCCGACGAGATACCGTAGGTTATCGCGCCGCTCGATGATGCATCCTCGCCGCCATCTGCCCCACCGGTCTCGTCCTTGTCCTCCGCCAGTAAGCGAATTATCACGCTACCTATCGTCACGTTCTCCGGCACGAATACCAACGGCGGCCGCGAACGATCCTCCTCCTTTTTCATCTCGTACTCGCGATATTTTCCATTTTGCTGACTCGTACCCTCGTATTTCGTTGCTACCTCGAGGCCCCCCCCGCGCCACGAGCTCTCTCGATTATCGAGGACGCTCGGGTCCTTTGTCACGTAGATTCCGTGATCCGGAAGGACAATCATCTGCGTAAACGTTGGCGAATTGTCGTTCGCATCTGTGATCCTTATCTTCATTGGCACTTGGTTTGGTGGATTTACTGCATTTTTCATCGCGGAACAGAAAATTCAAATATATATATCACCACCACCTATTGTCTCTTCTTTGCTTGCTGACATTATCGCGATTAAATATATGGGAGAAGTGTCCGGAAAAATCATTCGGATTTTCAACAATGCTTTCCGCTACGAGTCTACCCGAGTCGAAATTTTCAGGCTATTTTGATCCTGCAGCTCCAGCGCAGTGGTCAAACATAAAGGTAGTAAAGCAGCTTCGAGTTTAATGTTAAATGAACTTGTGATTAACGTCTAAAACGGGAACAAAGGGTATATAGCTGTGGGCACCGTCGTGGAAATTTATATATGCACTTCGTATATTATATCATTATAAGACATTTGTAATTACAATATATGCGACGTATATGCCATATACACTTCGCACAAAAATTTAGGGAGCAAGAAAAAAATCCAAATTTTTCGGGGATTTTCAACAGGCTGTAACTCATACAAAAATGGTCGTACAGCAAAAATAAAAAAAGCAAATTGTAGCTCTAAGTGTCTAGTTTTCGGATCTGAGTTTGAAAATTTTTTTTTGAAATTTTTTTTCGAATAATTATAAGAAAACCACCGAAAAAAAAATGTTCGAAATTTTTTTGGTTCTTTTTTTAAATCTACGGACGTGGAATTTTTTTTTTCGACTTAACCTCTATATGGACCGGATAGCTTGTTTATTCAGCTTTAATTTGGTTTTTTAAAAATCTCGATACGAGCGTTTCTCGCTGAGATATCGGTGTTTGAATGGAAAAAGATCATTTTGTCTTTGATTACCAATATCTCAGCAACCAATGATCGCACAGAAATTTTGAGGTTGGTTTCAAAAACTTGAATAAATTCTCTACAAGGATTGGCAATTGAATTTTGAAAAAAAAATTTTTTTTCAATCATTACATGAATTTGAAAAAGCGACCAAAAAAGGGCTTTTTGTGGTTTTTTGGAAAATCAAGCGCCCAATCAAAAATATTGCGGAAACCACTAATGTTAAGTGTGCCTTTTACTGTTCAATATACCCACAAAAACCCTACGTAGTTTCAATTTAATCCAGCCAACCGTTTTTTTTTCCCACTTGATCGAATTTTTGAAAAAATTAAAGGAGCAAGAATTTCGCTCTGAAAATGTCACAATTTTTATCAAAAATGAAAAAAAAAAAAAAAAATTCATTTTTCTCTCAATTCTGTATTAGTGACTTGGAAAATTTAAGAAAAAAAAAATCGAACATTTTTGAAAAAAAAACTTGCCTTGGGGGTCAACTTTTAATTTATTCAATTAATTTGTGACTAGGAAAATTAAAGTGCGGAAGAGGAAAATCGGTGAGAAAGTGAGTCGCTACATTTCTTTAATTTAGGGCCAATTGAAAAAAAAAAATTAAAAAAAAATTTTTTTTTCAACAATTTTGGAATTTTTTTTTTTCAAAAATTTTCGATTTTTTTTTTTCTTAAATTTTCCAAGTCACTAATACAGAATTGAGAGAAAAATGAAATTTTTTTTTTTTTTTTCATTTTTGATAAAAATTGTGACATTTTCAGAGCGAAATTCTTGCTCCTTTAATTTTTTCAAAAATTCGATCAAGTGGGAAAAAAAAACGGTTGGCTGGATTAAATTGAAACTACGTAGGGTTTTTGTGGGTATATTGAACAGTAAAAGGCACACTTAACATTAGTGGTTTCCGCAATATTTTTGATTGGGCGCTTGATTTTCCAAAAAACCACAAAAAGCCCTTTTTTGGTCGCTTTTTCAAATTCATGTAATGATTGAAAAAAAAAATTTTTTTCAAAATTCAATTGCCAATCCTTGTAGAGAATTTATTCAAGTTTTTGAAACCAACCTCAAAATTTCTGTGCGATCATTGGTTGCTGAGATATTGGTAATCAAAGACAAAATGATCTTTTTCCATTCAAACACCGATATCTCAGCGAGAAACGCTCGTATCGAGAATTTTAAAAAACCAAATTAAAGCTGAATAAACAAGCTATCCGGTCCATATAGAGGTTAGGTCGAAAAAAAAAATTCCACGTCCGTAGATTAAAAAAAAGAACCAAAAAAATTTCGAACATTTTTTTTTCGGTGGTTTTCTTATGATTACTCGAAAAATATTTTCAAAAAAAAAATTTCAAACTCAGATCCGAAAACTAGACACTTAGAGCTACAATTTGCTTTTTTTATTTTTGCTGTACGACCATTTTTGTATGAGTTACAGCCTGTTGAAAATCCCCGAAAAATTTGGATTTTTTTCTTGCTCCCTAAATTTTTGTGCGAAGTGTATATTTTTTTATTTGGAAAATATATGGCACATATTCTAGAATTTGGCGTTTTTTTATATGCAAATATATATAAACTAATATATGTCCTATATATGCGTCATACATGAGCCATATATATGCTATACATGTAGCATGTATTTGCCATATATGCGCCAAATATGTAACATACATGCGTCAAATATATGTCATATATGTGCTATATACGCAGATCTAAGCATATATAAGCTATCATATAAGCAGACATAAATTAGAATAACAATTACATATTCAAAATAAATATGTGATTTCAAAAAACATTACACAGCATTTATATGTAACATATATATTTACTGGTGAAATTATATATGCGCCATATATCTGAGCATACATGTGCCATCTATCGGGACATACTTGCGCATCTATTGGCCATAGATACGCCATATATCGAGTTCATATATGCGCCATCCATTGGGACATTCTTATACGTATATTAGACATGTTTACGCCATATATTGAGTGCATATATACGCATTATATTTCTGGTATAGAACTTTTTGGCGCTTTATATGGGATCGATATAAATATGTGGCGCATATATTTTGTGCCTATATTTTGCATATATAAATTTCCATACGGGTAAGCACGTCAAAACTGCCTCCAAGGCAAAGACGTCGCCAGCTAACGGGCCGAAGCGGTGGGATGTGAATTTTACACTTTCATATACATTTTTTCGAATCTCTGACCCCCCCCCCCCCCCCCCCCCCCGGCGACGCTCTTGCTTCAAGGCGTTTTTTCTCGATACGTGGGAGATCATTTTGGTACTGGGAAAAAACAAAATTTATCCATAATTTTAGGTCTTTATCTGGAAGAATGTTCGAGTTATCGAAACAACACGTTGTTTTGGGTTTTTGCTTATTTTTCATTATTAAAAATAGAAACTAAGGAATGGTTATTTCTGTCCAAGTCCTAATGGACGAAAATAGATCAGAATTTTTTTAAGTACGTTTCTCCAAACATGCAATCACCAACTTTTGACAAAAGATGCCTCTTACGCCTCTTTATACTCAGGATTTTTCTCGACTTTTTTCAAATTGATGACACGCAGTGAATTTTTTTTTTTTTAAAATAAATTAGACGTTTTTTATATGTTATTTCATTTTATATCAGAAGACTTTTAAAATAATTGCTACACGATATTAAAAGTGAAATTAAAAAATATCCGTGACGGTCGGTAACAAGCGTTGAAGCTATTTAGATAATAAATTAGATAACGAGTTACTGTTGAAAATACAATCGTATCGTTGGATCGCTTGTTTAATGCATAACGAGTTCGAAAAACGCTTGAGTTACGAAGAAGCATCGTCTGTTATAAAATTTAAAAAACATCAGACAAATACGTTAGCGAATGATATAGAAAAAGAGCGTTGGGCTGGTAGACTCAAAAAGTACCGTTTGCAAAAATCATGGCAAACAATACACTTGATTTTCCGAAAATTAGAGGAAAAAAATTGCATTTACTATTTACCGGTTCGTACCAGTTTTCGCAAGGAGATTCCTATTTAGCTGAAATTATGGATGACGATAATAATGCGAGTCTTCGATATGTGAAAACTGCTGAAAATATTCTCAAGATTCGAGTTAGATTTCGACACATAAATACAAAAACATTTGGCTGTTTTATTGGATATTGTCCATTGTTGGATTGTCGTTTTATTGGATATTGATAAGCGTGTGCTAAATGGGATTACCGGGTACTGCTGTTATTGTGCACATGGGAAACGTACGGTCGGTTGCTGTTCTCGCGTAGCAGCAGTTATTTATTTTCTGTCTCATGCTAGATATTTGTCGAAAATTGTAACGATGGCGGAAAGTTTGAGTCGTATTTTCAATAATAATACTTACTGGAAATTATGCAGTTATTAATGAAGATAGCGATGAAGACTAATTATAATTCAATTTTTCTTGGATGTTTATCGAACCGGTTGGTATTTTTGTAATGTAATTACTTATGTATTATTTAAAATATAACTATGCGTATAATTTTTACCAACAACCTGATTTGATTTTGCTTAATAACACAGTAAGCTAAAAAAAAAAAATTTATTTTTTTCACTGTTCCACCAAAGTGAAAAAAAAATTAAGGCAGGATTCTACTTTGAAACTTTGAAAAAAAAAATTTTTTTTTTTTTTTACATTTTTCGAAAGTAAATATGTTCAAGAATGTTCGGTCAAAATTTTATAAAGTTCCAAGCAGTCTAACTATCCTTTTTCGCCTTTCGAACGCACCTACCTGAGCGCGCTATTGTGACCCGCCCGGCGCGCGGCCCGGACTCACCAAAACTTTAAACGCGTTTTTCTCGAAACATTTTCAAGCGCCGTGGTCGTGATAACTCAAAAAGTACTGAACCGATCCTTATGAAATTTGGAACACATATTCTATATGTATGTACCAACCGACCTAACTACAATCAACTTAAAATTTTGATTAGAACTATTTTTTATTGCAAAAAAAGACCCAAAAAACGCATTTTTTGTTTTCGTATTTTAGCCGCCATTTTGTTAATTTTGCACGTATATAAAATATTCTAGTTAGGTCGGTTCCTGAAGACATACTGAACATGAAACTATTTGATTTTTTTGTTTCAGACCATCCGTCGGGAAGATTTCACGACCACGGCAACGGTACCTGCTTTTCGAGGCGTTGGATTTAAACATATTTTACGTGTACAAAAAATGAATAAAATCCATTTAAAAAAAAATTTTATGTACTTAAAGAGTGTATTTATTGAACAGTTTAAACCCCATATCGGTATCTTTAATAGTATTCTCAGAAAAAATTCACGAAAATAGCGTTTTTTTCATGGTTTCAAAGTAGAATCCTGCCTTAAAAGATCCTGAGTATAAAGATGTATAAGCGACGTCTTCTGTCAACATTTGGTGATTGCATGCCTGGAGGGCCATATTTAACAGACGATTTTCGTGTTATTTATTTTAAAAAAATTCTGTTGTATTTTGTCCATTAGTAATGGGAAAAAACCATCCGTTAATTTTCACTTTTACTAATAAAAAAGGAAAAAAAATCGAAAATTACGTTTTTTTTCGCGTGAATTCTGCTTTCTCAGTATCAGAACGATTCCCCAAGTATTGCGAGAAAACGGCTTTGGGCAGCTTGATATGCTTACTCGGCGCTTAATAGGATGTTCTCGAACGCCTTTACACGCTATTACGTATACAGTATACGTAGGCACATATCTATTAAGCATTATTAATAAGCCCTGTTTATCGTCGTTGAGGCAAAGGCATAATCAAATTATCAGGCGAGTTCGAAATTTATTTGGAGATGGAATTTTTCATGATTATCGTTTTCATTAGAAATTTGTCAAGTTTGCACTTGAAATATTTATCACGAATAAGCGTTTCACCTTATTGCTAGGTTACAAAATATACAACTGATTCAAAATCTTCGTATTCCGCTCGCGAATTTTTAGAGAAAAAAGAATGGGCTATAATAATTGAACAATGATAAACAGAGATTATACATAACGCTGCATAGATGTCGAAGAAGTTGCGATATAGTGAGTAACTTTCGAAAACATATTAAAACATGGAAAAACATAATTTTTCTTACCTTCAATTCCTTCACTTAAAATATGGAAAGATAAAAATTGCAAAAGCCTTACCAGCGGCAAAGGAGAAGCAGAAAAGTTAATTTGGGTGACACTTTGAGGCTCACAGCGGGACTTGCATCATCAAGCAGCGCCTCAAGTGAGGCTTACATGGCCTTCAAAATAGGCTGAAAATTTCGGCTCAGGTGCGCTTAATTTCCATCATCTCTCGTCACAATGACAAGTAGCCGTTATGCTTATAGAGTGGATATTATGATAATATAGATCGGTGATAGGATAAAAGTAATCGCTGCAAAATGAATTTCGACGAAAGGCCGTATCTTTGCCGCGAAACTCGTACAGCAAGTCGGAGTCGTAACGTTTGTTCAGCCGAGTGAACGGCTCGTAGTCGCATAATTATGCGACTTTACGATCGAGCTATACCCGAGCCCGCAGACGGGGAAAGAGAAGTACGAAATGGGGGAAAAAGTTTTTTTTTCGAGCGTAAAATTCCGGAGTACGAATAGAGCGCGTGCCGCGAATTGTGCACAAAAGCCGAGACTTTCGCTTACCCGCGTCGTTGACAATTAAACGGAGATTGTAGAGTGATTTTTCCTCCCGGTCCAGTAGGTCGCACGCGTTACTTGCGCGGACGGACACTCGGCCGGTCGCAGAGTCAACGGCGAAACAATCGCTCCCAGGACCCTCGATTATCAGACTGTAATTTGCCCGGTTGATGGCCTCGTCCGGATCGTGAGTCGAAATGCGATTCTTCAGAATCACTTCGGTCCCCGACGGACTGTTCTCTTTTACGTGACCCTCGTACGAAGAGGCGTCGAAAATGGGAGCGTTGTCGTTCTCGTCATCCACGACGATCGTTACCTTGTACGAGAAAAAAAAAGTAATACATAAAAAAAGGAAGAAGCAGATCCATTATCGTCATCGTCGTCATCACTTCGGCTTGATCTTTTTCGTCTACTTGATGATAATGCAATGATGTTTTTCTTTCCGTGTGAATAGCTCTCACCTGAAAGACACCCAGATCACGCATCGTCTTGGCAATCACGGTAATGCTGAAATTCTGCTTTTCTTCGCGATCGAGGCCCCGAAGCGTGTAGAGTGCACCGTTATCGGTTATCGCGATATCCGGTACGTCCCGTTGATTAGCTATGAGAAAGCGGATGTTTCTCGTAGCGTTCGTCACGTTAGGGGGGACAACTTGACCGATCAACGCCCCGACAGCGTTCTCGCGAACGTGGAAGAGCAAAGGAGCCCTCGTCGTTCCCCTGGTCATTGCACAATGAAAAAGTTATTACTTCTTCGGAGAAAAAGATACGCCGAGATAACCTCGTGTGAACGAGGTAACGAATGGTACATCAGTGACTCGATCTTCAAACGCATCGAGGTTTCGTCGAAGGAATTTTTTTAACGGGGGAAGCGCGTGTCCGGCAAAATTTCACTTCGAGTATCAGCGAAGGGTGACGGAGTATACGGTAGTTAAATGTGTCATAAGCGCGACGCGCGTTACACCCTCGCGTAAGATAATATTATACGGGCGGCAAAGCGCGTATACGCGCCCACCCGTGCAGAAAGTGTCGCAGAAATTCAATTTGATTCCCATACGTGTCACTCCATTTCCCGATAGCAATCCAATCTACATTCGATTCCAATCGAGATTCCCCATTCGAATCCGCTGTACGAATCCGATTTATCGAACAAAATCCAATGCGATTCCTGATGGATCCCATTCTGTACGGTCAAGTTTTTAAATAAAGCGTATGAGAAAATAAGTGGATCTTTAAAAAAGTATAAATCTCATTCTAAAAAAGTACAAGTGGCTCAACAGGGTATGTATATCCTAAAAATCGATTTGAACCACGTCAGTGAAAATCCACTGTAATTATGATTTGTGATCGATTGTACTACACATTGACACAATATGACGTACACGCTCATGACGTGCGGAGGTTATGCTTCGACAGGTGAAGTTTTCTCTCGTGACGTTTGTAAATAATTGTCAAATGGCGTTCATCAAGGAACATCTAGTGCAGAATCCAATTGGCTCCTCCCAATGAGGAGTCCCTCTGTGCGGTGTCCCTGACGAATGCCGATAAAGATGTGGGTGTACCTTGGGACTCCCCGAAAAATTCGTCCACGAGATGACGAAGGGACATTTTTTGGTTCGGGAGTCGCGACAAATTCCGGTTGAGAATTCCAAATACAAATATTCTCAAACAAACAAGGCGAATGGTGAAATAGCGGTTGAAATCGACTTGGATTCCCATGTGGATGCACGTTAGGCGTCGCTGCGTCAAATTCGTACAGGGATGCGCATAGTGGCCGATAAATGTCTAGCCGGATATGGACAGGCACAGTTGATTCTTGGCGAGTTTCACTTACTTTGTGAATAGTTCGACCTGGTCGTTGGGATCCACGACGTGTATGGAAACGTTCGTAACGAGAGTCAAGTCCCGCTCGTCCGTTAGTACCGCCTCAAAATCGTAACTCGAACGATCGTAACGTTCGATCTCGTCGACGACGCTTATCGTGCCAGATTTCTCTTCGACCGCAAACGGAACTGGAATCGTCGATTGATTTTCGACAAGCGTGCTTTTGTCGCGAAATCGCAATACATGGAATTGAAAGGAGGATCGCGTCCATCGATACTCACCACCCTCGTGATAGCTGTGGAGAAGGTCGTAAATGAAAGTGGGCCTGTTTGCCGTGGCGACGGCGTCGTTTATCCTGACTTGGCCGACGCTCGTGCCGATCGGTACGTTAGCACCGACCCAGAATTCGTACGGGGCACCGATGAAGTCCGGCTCGTAAACTCGAGTCTCTGCGAAAGTACAAAAAGTGGGCGGCAGTGAGGATCGTTGCGTAAACCGGAAGTGCGAAGGGTTGGGGGTTGCGGGAGTTTGCGACAGGGGGGACTGTCGAGGTTGCTCGTGGTATATTCGCGATACGGAAGAGTCGTGTATACCATCGGAGGGAAAAACGTCGACCGTGACGACGGCGAGGGAGAAACGCCTTTCACTGGGATTGACCGGTTGATCCGTCGCTTCGACGAATATCGCGTGTCTTCCCTCGATGATCGGGCTCTCGACTATCGTGATTGCGCCACTCCTTTCGTCAACCGCGAATGGCACGCGCGTCGACGAATTGCCGGTTCGTTGAATCCCGTATTTGACGATGCCGTTTCTGCCTTGATCGCTGTCACGAGCGTGAACCTGTCCGAGGACGGTCCCGATCGGGGCCTCGCGAGGCGTTACGAATTCGTAAACGTTGCTCGGCAAAAAAATCGGATTGTTGTCGTTCGCGTCGAGAAGGGTCACCTCCACTTGAACGGAAGAACTCGAGTTTTTTTCCAGATAAACGACGCTCGGGGTCTTCTCCACGGCCACTACTCGCATCCGCAATAAGCCCATTTTTTCACGATCGAGAACGGTCTCGTCGCGTACCGTCAGCCAACCGGACTTCGGGTCGACGAAGAACGCGCCCGACGGGTCCTCGAGATCGTACGAGAATTCGGCGTTCTCACCCTGATCTATGTCCCGCGCCACGACTTGCAATACACTGAAACCGTTTGGTAAATTTTCTACGATACTTATGTTGTAAAAATCCACCTCGAACTCGGGCAGATTGTCGTTCAGATCCAAAACTCTTAAGTCCAGTCTGGCCGTGGCGAATTTCAACGGATTGTCCGTTTGCGAGCCGTGAATGTGCAGCACGAAAGTGTTGTTGGCCAAATTTTTCTCAACGTCGAGATCGATGTCGCGCTCAAGATAGAGTGTGCCGTTGTTGCGATCGAGATGAAACAGGCCGCGATCGTTGCCCGACGTTATCTCGTACTTGATCGGTGAATCTATGTCGCGATCCTGATCCACCGCGTGGATCGGCGTGTCCATGAAAATCTCTCTGCGGCTCGGATTTTTCTGTCAAATATTCCAACGAAACAATTTTGAGGGCCAAACAATTTCAACCTAGTTGACATTTTTCCCTTGCTATTCGACGGATTTTCAAAGTATTACATTTTAAACGTATTCTCCGAAACTGTCAAGTCTATCCGTCCAAAATTAGGAGGGTTGCGGCTTTTACGAATTACATTTTATCCACGTATGAACCCGACCTAAAATTTTTAAGGCGTTTTTCTCAAAATAACTTTTTCAAAATCGGTGAGCTCGATATCGTTAAAGTTACTGTACCGCGATCATCATGATAATTTACAAGCTTCTTTTACACATGAAAAAGGAATGCTTGGATGCTTTTGTCCACCGAAAATCGATATTTTCACTTTGAACAGCGGCCATTTTTCAGAAGCTACCTTTTATTAAATCCTTTGTCGAAACACTCGATAATTTCATGCAAAATTCTAAATGCGTTCAGCTTTTTTTATTTCGGATGATTCGTTCCCGATCAGTCAGTGGTGACCGCGAACGACGTTTTACGAACAGAGTTGCGCACAGACAATTCGTATCTACCACATTTATCAATATTTTTCGATAGCAAAATCGTTAAAGATACTCTTTGATGAGAAAAAAATAATAATTTGAAGATTCGTCTTTTTCCTAGCCTGAAGTTATATGCGTAGCACGCCTTGACAATTTTCCCATACTGATGATCCAACTTTCGTTTAGTTACCTTTTCGTTCGAATGAAATTTACTCAAAGTCACGCCGAGTGAGGGATCACTTACCGATGTCGGAAAGGACTCGTAAATCTTTGTTTCATAAACATCTCGGGTAAATTTTGGACCGAGATCGTCGTTATCGACGACGTCGACGGTGAGTGTGGTGCTTGTGGTTCTCGCGGGTGTTCCTCGATCCTAAACCGATTGGAACATAAAAATTGCCAAGAACAATAAAAACGGCGCTCAATTCGAATTAGTATAGTGGGATTCACTTCTTACAACGCGTAAGAAATTTGAGATTTCTCTCGGAAAATTGGGGCACCCGCACTGTTCCGTCGCATACGGAACGAGCGTGCAGTTCATTATTAATTTTAGTGAAAATAAGAATTTGGCTAGTGTTAAAATGTTCTATGTAATTATAATTATCCACATTGTCCCAAGGCACGACAGGGAAGAGTATTTCTCTCTTACCTGAAATCCATAAAAAAGGGTCAATAGCCCACGCACGGGTTTGCTCGACGACTCGCTCGTTCGGCGAACCACGTGCAGGGTAATTCAACATTTGGCTCGCAAATGTTACTTTTATTTTTCTAAGCCTTTATATGTGACTACGTTCATTCCACCAATGTACCCCTAATAAAGGGATATACCAAGCGTCCACGTGATGGCAGAGTTTAGCGAGGAAGTTTTTTCATTGCACCAAAGAGTTCATCACTGGAATGCCCCGCTGGTCAAAACACGTGTGCGACAGGGCTGACCAGTATTTTCTTTTCTCACACTTCTCATCCGTGATTGGTGACAGCTACAATCCACCCACTCCTTTTTCTACATTTTTGGAGCAATGAAATTAGTTGTTGTTCATCCAAGGGGTGGCATCGCATCCCCCGTTTGTGAGACAGCTCTCATCATCAAGCACGGATGTAAGACTCGAACTTCCTTTTGGTCAGTAATCATCAAACATTCGAAGAGGAAACATCAAGAGTCCAATCAGCGCGGAACTCTTGCCTCTCACGAATAAATTACTCAAACATCTCCATAAGATAATTCTATCAACACCGCCGTCATTACTACGCAGAAACAACGTGAATCAATGATCAGTACTTTAACTGATCGATGTAAATAATTGTGAATAAATTAAATTGTTTGTTAGTTTATCTCCAATTGTTTTCAACTAACCACCTTCGCCACATTAGTTTAAGGTGCGGGAGTTCAATCACGGGATTGCAGTGTCGAATCTCACGCGTTCGGTATCAGGATTTACGACCCTGGTTGACTTGCATCAATAAATCGAGTCGCACTGTGACCGTGAACGGAACACGCACGGTCGTCGAATCGAAATTCCATTCGCCTGGAAAATAATCGAGGGACTCGTGGGGTACAGGGTCGAAGAGGGACGGAAGAGAGACGCGGAAAGCGAGGTTCGACAAGTTGTGCAGGATCCAAGTGCCTCGGGTTCGTTTATGGTCTTCCTCTCTGCGGGCAATCCGGGCCAATTCCAGTGATACTCGAGCTCGATCTTGACAGTGACGATTGTACGAGCACCGACTCGAAATCACTTGGGAAAAGTGTAAATCCCCCCGAAGGTCACCGGAGTGACGAGGACATCGATCGCGATCAAGATCTATCGAGCGGGCGCTGCGTTCCTATGCACATTCGTGTATATACGCGCAGCGAGCCAAAGCGAGAGGGAAAGAGCGCTGCCACCCCCACCCCCACCCCCCGCCTCCCGTATTGCACTTTCACGAGCGACTGAAGACTGCATCGGAAATTCGTAAGCTCTCTTGCTACTCCGCGTCGACGTTCGACTCCTCCACGAAGCTCGACACGGCAAAATTCTACTACAACGTTCCATCTACCCTCTATATTCTGCCCTGTACGCGAACAATATCCTTCTTTTATATTGGCCGGTCTATAAATGCGTATAGGAGTTTCTTCGAGACTTTGGCTCACGTGCCCGATGTTAGAGTGAATGAAAAATCCGTGCTATTTCAAGACGCTGAGGAATTTTCGTCATTCAATCTTGATCGCGGAAACGACATGAAAAATCATTTTACTCGGATATTCTGATGAGTTTCGTGTGAAAAACAATTCTCGCTTCGGAATATAAAAATGGCAATAACGCTTACTCCGCAAGTACGAAGAAAAGCTCATTGCGAAGGAAAGTTGTCGATGATACGATGAGTAAAAAGATATCTCGATACTTTGAAGAATGCGAGTAACGCAACAAGAACGAAAAAGATCGCAGTAGCCGATTTCTCGAGGGACAAAAAGAAAATAAATGATGGACTCACCGTGGCCGTTACGACGAGAGAAAATTGACGATCCCCGGTATCGTAGTCGAGAGGTTTGCGCAAAATCAATGCCGTTCTGTGACCGGATTCGAGGGAAAATTTGCCATCCTCGTTTCCTTTCACTATCGCGTAATGGACGTCGCTGTTCGGTGTGTCCGGCTTGTCACCGTCGAAGGCACGAATGCCGCGGAATATCGTCAGACCTGGCACATCATTTTCACCACAGAATCTCAATCATACGGAAAATGTTAATTTTTATATGCGGAGGCTACAGGTATTCCGGCAATCTATTTCAAAGACGTATGCATTGGATCTTGGGGCGTTTAACCATATAGTCAAATATACGCGGCTATTACGATACATATAGGCGATGACCGGCGATGATTCTCGCCTTTGAAATGTATTATAAAATAATGATTATTATTATTACTAGACGAGGCTACGATTTGATCAATGAAACGAAACGTTGCGAAACATCGAGTGAAAATTGTACTCACCAGTTGGCGTAAATTCGTCGACTGTCACGTGATAAGGAGCTCCTATGAATTGGGGTACGTGATCGTTAACATCCTCCACGTAGACCGTTACAGAAAGGTGAGAGGATACCTGTGCGTACGTCCGTAAGAACCGTATGAGCGATTACCGTTCGATCAATTTTTATCTGCATTGCACGGCCTTTCGTATCAGACGTACACGAGTCGTTCTCAAACCGCGTCGCATCTCAAGATCGATCAACTTTGTCACTTTCTTTTCTTTTTTTTTTTAGTTGGCTCGTTATAGGGTAACAAATTTTTGGATTATAATTGATGCCTTAAAAAATTATCAACTCGTATATTGGAAGCTCACACTGATATAAATGTATGGTTTTCTCAATCATATTTTAACTCACTCATTACAAAAATTAAGGGAACAGTAAAATTTCAAAAAAATTTAATTGATTTTTTAATAATTGTAACTTCGTGAAAAACCGTCATATCGTTAAAAAAATGGGGTTTTAAAGCTTGAAATCTCTAGTTTACGAATCTCACCGGTAACATTCTTTTTAAGCAACACGCTGGACATGAATCTAAGAAATAGCGCGAGGCTAAAATTTTCGATTTTTTTTTTTTTTTCTAAAGCTCGACGCGCTCAAATTTTTTTGAGCTTGATCAATACTAGGACCATTTAGCCTGATTCTTCAGCTTCAAGACGGTATTTTTCGGACCTCTGTATGACCCTTCGTCGCTGAGATATCGGTGTTTGAACAAAAAAAGAGTTTTTTTCGTAGATCATCACGATAAATTTTAAATTGCGGGGGGTCTTTGGGCATGTATTCAACTAAAAAAACTTGCAAATATGAGTCATTTTGAAAATATTTGTAAAGTTGACGTGAATTTTCCAAAACGGGAAAAAAGTTATTTTTTCGTACTTTTTCACATCAAGGTAAAAAAAATCCCTAAACTACCAAAAGGTGCTTTTAGAGAATTTATTTCAGTTTACAAAACCCACCATTATCTCGCTGTACAATCATTTGTTCATAAGATATCGATGATCTACGAAAAAAGCTCGTTTTTTCTTTACACGACGATATCTCAGCGACAAATGGTCGTACACACTGAAAAAAAAATTCAGTTGGTTTAACAAAATGTATCTTTAAATACGTTCAACTTGATTTTTGATTGGCATAACAAACATTTTGTTAATCTAACGATAGTTTTAGTGGTGTGAACTGTAGCTAAATAAGCTACAGTTCACACCACTAAAACTATCGTTAGATTAACAAAATGTTTGTTATGCCAATCAAAAATCAAGTTGAACGTATTTAAAGATACATTTTGTATCTTTAGATAGATACATTATCTAACGATAGTTTTAGTGGTGTGAACTGTAGCTAAATAAGCTACAGTTCACACCACTAAAACTATCGTTAGATTAACAAAATGTTTGTTATGCCAATCAAAAATCAAGTTGAACGTATTTAAAGATACATTTTGTTAAACCAACTGAATTTTTTTTTCAGTGCAGAGATTCAAAAAATACCGTTTTAGAGCTGAAGAATCAGGCTAAATGACCCCAGTATTGATCAAGCTCAAGAAATGGGTTTAAGAGGAAATGTCAAATATGTAAAAAGTTGCGTAACTTTATACTGGATCGCCTGGATTTTTCTTCAAGATTTTCCTTTTAGATTTTTTTTTTTGCTATTTTCGCTCGAAACTCTGATGAATAAGATGGCTTAACTCGAAAAGTATGACGTTTATAAGAAAATATGAGGAGGAGAATCTTTTTTAAATTTTTTACCTTAAACTCTCTTAAATTTTTTTCAGAACTTTTTTTACATTTTTTCGAAGTTTTTTGGCCGAACATCGCAGAATCGTCCAAACAAGTGTTTGGCGTATTCCAGGCGATTCAGTACAAACTTACACAACTTTTTACAGCTTTCACATTTCCTCTTAAACCCTATAGTTCTTAAGTTACAGTGCATTTTCCAAAATTTGTCTTTTTCAGCAAAAAGTGAAATAACTTTGCGAACAAAAATCGTCCAAAACAAAAAAAAAACGAGAATGGAGCTCCCGCTACACCGTTCAAGTTTATCGTAGATAAACATGAGAAATTTGTTTTCCATAAGTCATGCGCCTAGTTCTCGATGGCCGAAAAAAGCCGTAAAACAGCTACGTACAAGGTGCTTACCGGATCGAAAAAAAATCATAAAAAATATTTCAAAAAACAAAACAAAGCTCAATCTGTTTCCTTCAAAACGCCGTTCGTTAAATTTGGTTATCTTAATTTTGACGGAGCTATCTAACTTTGAGTGCGGCAAGAAATATCGACTGGTGCATCCAAAATTTTGAGCGGTAGTGTACATACATTGATAAAAAATGTTGCCTGTGATTTGCGACGATGATTATGGTCATTTGTACCATATTATAAGATACGACCTGCGTATGCGTATTTGGTGTATTATTCAAGTGTTGCTACGAAGCATCAATGCCCGTCTACTAAATGAATGGAATATTTCATAAATTCAAAATAAAATAAAATACGCAACTGAGAGTTCTACCTCGATGATTTTTTTTTACTATAAATCGCCATTGTCTGACCTCCTGTAATGATTTATTTCGAAGAAAATATTTCTCATAATTGGTGGGCTACGCCACTAAGCTACCGAGTACTTTTTGCATCTTTAGCAATGATATGACACAAGAGGCAATAGTAATTCCGGTTGTACTTCCGAATAGATGTTACTTGCAATTTAGGTGAAATTTTGCACAGATCTTTTTTTTATATAAATAAGTCACTGTTTAACTGCATTTTTGGCGCTTCCCAATGATTTTGTACCATAAATAGTGATTTATGCGATATTATATGATACGACCTGCTAAATACACAGTCATATGTGCCCTACAAGGAGTGTTGAACTGACATCTTATTTTTGCAATGCAACAAACATACTATGTAACAGTTTGTGTGACATGGGTAGTTCTTAATTAAAACTATTGAGCTGCGCTTGCTCGGACTGCAAATAATGTACGTCTTCGCTATAAGTAAGCTTTACTATTTTTTTTTCGAATAGTCACTTTTCATAGTCGTGCTGTATATTGGATTCGGAAAAAAATAGTAGGTTAGTTTTTTGACCGGTGATTTTGTAGGTGCCGCGAGTGCTAAATCCAAGTTTGCCTAAAAACCGGGTTGTAGAAGTTTTTTTAGGGGTTGAAGGGGGATGCGGGTGGATTAATGCCAAACTATAACCCCTACGAGGTTGGCGCCGGGAGACAAAATGTTCACCCTACACCTCGATTTTTAGGCAAACTTGGATTTAGCATCCGCGACACCTACAGAATCGCCTGCAAAAAAACTGGCCTTCTTCTAGTTTTTTTCCGATTACGAGGGTTTTCAGCGACAGCACGACTGTAGCAAAGGTCTTCTAACAAATTATACTCGAAAAAACTTTACGTGCAAAACGTGTAACAAATCGAACAAAACTTAACGTACGGTATACAACATCAATATTTGTACGCCCACTTTGGTATAGCACTGAATTTGCCATATCTACATTATCAAACCATTAAAAATAGTGAATAATGATTTCGGCGATAAAAAATAGTGAAACACACCACTCAAATCGCATGTTTAGGTGTACTTTTCGCTCTTCGTCGTGTTAACAATATTATAATTGCGGTGTCAATAAAGTATAACGAATTAAACTATTACCTCTTTTACCATGGGCGTTTGTTGTAAATACCATGGACCTTTCTCTCAGTTCATAATTTTAATAATATTAGAAAATGATCATTGATTTTGTCACGGATTGTTGAAAAAAAAAACCTACTGTGGCAATATAATGTCAAATATAATGCGATTCGTCGATATGCAACTTTGCGACAAAATTCGCAAAGAAAAATGTATAATATTTTGTATCTATTATTAAATGTAATGATAAAAATATTTGTTCAGCATAATCTACGAGAAGAGAAAGCGAAAAATAATCGAGGAGGCGACGAGCGTTCGGTCCCGAAAACCCCGTATCTCTACGTATCCGAAGGTGAAAGGTGCATACAGTTTATTGCTCCAAGTTTATATCTCGCATCTCCAACGACCTTCGCGTGGAAATTATAGACAATAAATGTGTGTAATAACGACACCTCCTAATAAATTACGAAAAAATGAACAGGCGATTTGCAACGAATTTGGTGTGCCCGGAGGACTATATTCCTCGAAGCTACTGTGGCGTGCACGGCATGTTTGAACGATCTTTGGTACGGTCGCACTCTCGGAAACACAGCAGGGGGCTAATTTTTTCCTCTCAGCGTTTAACCATCGTGCTTTCGCTCGAAAGTATCCTATACTCTCCCATCTTTTTGCCTACATCGACGTAAAATGAATGAGCGAATTGCAGACGGAGTTCGCGCCACGTTATCGATCGTGATGCAGCTCGCTCCTGCACGTGCTCGCTAGATCGCGGATGAGTCTAAATGCAGATCCTTTGTTCATGAATTTGTTTGTTTGTTTTTTTTTTCTTTTTTTTTTTAAGAATTTTTCGCCAACATTGGATGAAGTTTGGTATTGAAAAATAAATAATTGTTTGTCAAAAATTTGTTTCGATCTCCCAAACATTGAACTATATCGAGCTACAACCTGAGAGTTACCATTTTTCCAAATGACCCCGTGCCATTCGCTTCTTTTCCGTGTGAAAAAAATGTTACATACATATTTTATTGCAGTCATTTGTCATTCGCGAGGCAATCACATTGGGTAGCCTATGGAAAAAATCTAATTGAATTCGAGAATGAATTGCGCGACCTTCGAAACCCTTTAAAGCTCGTTTGCGAGCGAGAGCAAGAGAAATGCGGAGCATACGCCGCTGCATCAGAGTCTCCGGCGGCTAGCTCGGTGAATCAATATTCCCTCGCGCTAATATACCCTTCCGCCCACCCGAAACGATACAAAAATCTGTCTTTTATCCTAGGCTTTACTCACGAAAAGTCTTGTTGTTGGATTTCCGTCAGGTGCCGTCCAAGCATGTCCGTTTGTTCGTGCAACCGTCAAGTATCGTTGGTTCGGTAATGACTTAGTGTCATTCGTTTCGAGTTTGTCGTTTAGCACGAAAAATTAAATAAGAAGATCGAACAAAAAGTATGAAAAATTGATCGGTATGCAAATTGTGTTTCAGTCCACTCTCATACATTCTGAACGGACAAACTTTAATCGAATGAATAATTAAGGATTAATTACCAGGCTATCGGCACCAGCTGAGTAATCGCAAACGAAGCGAAATTTCAATAAATTTCGAGGCGTCACCGCGTCGACGAGATCCTCGAGTGTTTGCGCCAGAATGACCGCGACGTGAGTAGCGTTCAAATCCTTGTGCGTGAAATAGTGCGCGTCCTCCTCCTGAATTAACGACCCAACAAAAATCACCTTCTCATTATCCCCACCCCCTAGTGATATTAGAGAGATACACGTATCATAATTCGGCACGATAATCGATCGAACCTTGTCAACTGGTATAATCGTCAGATGACTCCTCGGATGAACCTCCAGAGTAAGAACTTGATCGCCGATCGACAAGTTTTCCGGGACCCTCACGAATTTGAGATACTCCCCGACCGGATAAAATTGGCAAGCTGCAATAAAACGTGATATTTCGAAGAAATAAAAAAATACACGTATCATTTAAATGTGAAGCAAAGTGGAGAAAGTGGAAAGTGGTGAACAGCGATGGAGGGTCGGAGGGGTCGTAGTTCGAGGTCGAACAACGTTGTCCGTGGATGTCATCGTACGCGAAGCTGCTTTTTTCCGGGCCAAGTAACTGTGGGACAGTGAGATCTCTCGATCGTATCGCCAAAGAAATTTATTCGGGCGCTTTGAGACCCTCTCCTCTCGTAGCTTTTTGGAGTTGGTAGAGATAGCCGAGTCAAATAACGCTGCGTAACGAGTCCGCCTCGTCTCGTTCGGCCACCCCAAAAGTCCTCACGCGCAAAATTTTATCGCCGCGGATTCTCCTCTATTCGTCCGTCTCTCTTTTCAGTTTATTCTGCCACTTTGAATTTTATCGAAAAATAGTCCTCACCCTGCCGTCTGCTGTTGCAACTTGTGGAGAAAGGTTGATCGCTGATCCTGCCGAACAACATTTCTCTTCGACGCGTACCTCTACCTCTCGTATAAAGATTCAAATTGCTGTTAGATAATACGCGTACTCGTAATGATAATGACTAATGGCAAGCGTTGGATCAAACGTGTTTGGTGAAGGAAAACCCGAACAACCCGGACCCGCGTGAATGTGCGAATAATTAAGTCATCGAGGAGTTTGAGTATACGGTGAAAGGGGTTTCGTGCTCTTTGGCAAAGTTTTTTTTCGCCTCTTTTTATACAAAAATCTAATATACAGAGCGCGCGTAAAAATGGGTCTGTCATTTTGACAATTACTTTTCAGGTAGATACCGCTACAAAAGGAATAAATAAATTGGGACGTAAGAAAAAAAACGAAGCGCGATCGAAGAGTTGCGTCAGATCCGTTATGTCCGAGCACAATTTGATCGAACCGGTTTATATTCGATAAGTTTGCATCAGAGCGGCCGTACTCGTAATTATAAAATATATATTTTTCGACAGGTCAATTGAATAAAATTATTTGCAGCCGGTGCGCCCGATAAAAATCAACGCCTTTGATGAATTCAAGCGTTAAACGCCCACTTGAAGTGTTTCTTTGGATTTGCTACACTTTTTTTCTGGCTGAATTGCTCGAGTCTCGGTTGGAAGCTCACCGGGCGGTCCGTTACTTCGGCATATAAAAGCACTCGATTATACAGCTCTTCGTGTACGAAGGTGGCTCTCTTGCTCTATACGCGCTAACGTATGCCATCTCGATATTTACTCAGGCGAGCTTTGCCGACGGGGGTGAGAGAGGAAGAGCTTTTTTTAACAAAAAGTAGGCCAAGGCCAAACACGCCCCCTCTCTCGCTTCCTTTTTGCACTCCGAATCCTCACTGTTTTCACCGACCCCCGCATGCTCCGTCTCTATCCGTCTATACATACGGACGAACCTCGGTATCTCTTGTCTCGTGTTGTTCATAGCTTGTACAAAAGAATAGCTGGGCTGGATCGCCTATAAAATCCACGAATGCATCGTCGAACGTGTCTTGCAGCGACTTACCCACACTCCGTCGTCCTCTTTCTTTTCCTTTTCTCCTCATTCTTTGAGTCTCTTTTGTTTTCCACTCGCTCTATCTCTCTATCCCTCTTTCTCGAAGAAACTAAGCGATCCCCTCGTCTCCTATTGTGTGTTATCCTTTTCGCGTATACACATGTATTTCTACTAAAATATGTACGCGAGTATACACTCGCGCATAAATATATACTATACAGAGAAGAATCCGGAGCTCACAACTTTGGTAAAATATTTGCTGTTCGGCGACTCGCTGACTTGTGAATTGAATAACGAAACGACAAGAGTTTACGAACAACACACGCACACACACGGACGAATCTACAATCTGGCGTATACCATTTGTTGCGGAGTTACTTTTTTCGTTACACCGTTGACAGAAAGAAGCTGCATGTTGGCATCGTGTTGAGATTTATCGATGAATCGGTCACTCCTGTGCAACTCACCCCTATTACGGATATCGAATGCAAAAAGATTGCAACATAAAAACGGACACGTTAACCGGCAATCTGCTAGGCGGGTTTTTTTTCTTCGTTTCAGGGACACTTGAATAAAAGTCGGGCGGAATGTACTTTTTTTACCCTAATCAGTTTGAAAGAAACAAATGGAATTTCTAAATTCGGAAAAAGTGTTCCACTCTTGTTCTCTCGAAATATCTTCCGGAAATCACGAAAGATATTTATTTCAAGAACAAACGAGACAAACCCGCGAATCAGAATACATTTTCTTAAGGCTTTACATCTTAGTGGAAATAAATGTTTTACTGTTTTTATTTCTCACTCAAATGATCTATAAACATCACAAGAAGAATATACAAAAGAAATCATGCGTGATTTTTTTGTTACTTTTCATAGCTCATATTCCGAACTCTTAGCACCTCTCAACTCTTCCGTCTCTTAGCGCCTCTGAAACGCGCGAAATCACCTACAAACGGTGAAAGTAGCAATTTGCAGTCGGTTAGTCCAGTCATTGTACAAAAAATATACAACGACCTAACAACGAGAGAAGTACTATGAAAATTCCTCGGTAAGCGCGCAGAGAATTCGAATGAGAGCTTCAATTCCGTCGTGTGGACGATAGCTCCTAAATCAGTTTTATGACTTTCAACGCGTCATTCTCGAAACGACGCTTTTGAAATCGGAAAAGTGCATCATTCGGGTACTTCTCATCCGATTGACTCGAAATTTTAACCGTAACCTCTTGGACAGATTCTCTAAACAATAACATGCGACTTTTACGTTTCATTAACAATTCTCGTTTTAATGAACACACACACAGGCCAATTTTATAGCGAAAAAAATTTATTCAAAATTGTCATTTTACGGAAAAACCATGTTTTTTAATAATCGTGTGTACTTCTCTAGTAAAAGTAATATAAATGACGAAAAAAATATTCTCTGTTGCAGGTAAACAGGCTAGGCGCTGTTTTAAGGAAAATTTTGATTTCCGTATACGTCAACACATGTAGAATAAACTCTCCGAACCTCATTTTTATTGCTTTTGAGTGTTTTTTCCCGAAAGTTTCATAAAAAATTCCCAAAAACATCTCAGTTTTCGGTGAGCCCCACAAATTTAACGGGCTACATCTACATAAGTAGAACGAATGAATTGCATTTTCAAAAAAAAAATGTATTCGATTTGTTATCGCCTTTTAGCTATAATCCGTGAATATTGAATTGAAATATATATTTTTAAATTGAATGAGGTGCAGCTTCTAACAGTTGTCCGGGCCAGTATCATACCAGTATCATACTTCAAACTTTGAACGCGTTTTTCTCGAAACACTGCTTTCAAAGTCGGTGGACGTGATATCTCGAGAATCACTTGATGGATTGTTTCCAAATTTACCGAAGATACGATGAGAAGCATTAAAAAGTCGTTGACGATCTCACCTTTTAAAAATCGATCTTCATTTTTTAATAGTTATGTAAAAATGACGTATTTTTTCATAGATTTCGTATGCTTGAGGGTCGATTCGGCGCCACATTGTTAACAAAAAAAAAACGATTTAAAGAATCGACGATCGCCAACGACTCGTATTTATTGTTAACTTGGATAACTTGTTTGGTTTTGAGATTACAGATGGACTGTGTAAGCTGGAGAGTGCCCACCGACAAACGTTGCGAAAAAAAATGTCACCATCTGCCGGCGGCCATGTTTTTGTTGTATATGTATTCTCAAATATGTACCTTTGTGTTCGAAAAAATGCGTTTCTTTTTCATCAACCTTCTGCCAGAAAAAAAATCGGAAGTTGGCTATTTTTTAACGCCTCGAGCACGAATCACTTGGAGGTATCCAGCCAGAGAAAGAAATCATTTTTTCAAAACTGTATTTGCATTCTAGGTCTAAAAAGATTTTTCGTTTTAGCGGGCCGCAAAAGTGGTCGATAATCCTGGAATAATTTCCGCGGACCAAGAATAACTGACGAAGCATATGTCATTTTGTCTCACTGGCTGAACATTTGTTAATTTGCTGGACAGATTGGACTCGCGTAAAAGCGTAGGTATATTAATTTGGAGTGAAGGATCTCGGAAAGCGGCGGGTGTACGACGCTAATGAGCGTTACAGAGGGGGAACAATGATTTGCGGCGGATGACGAAGCGAGGGTGCGAAAAAGCTGCTCGGCTGGGACGAATATTGAGACAATCTCTGCTGATCTTTAATTGTATTACCGTACGGTAGATAAATCCGTAGGACGCACGCGGCAGGGGGGGGGGGGGGGGGGCTGTGGTGAGGCACGTAGGAAGCACCAAAGACCCAGATCTCACGATTCTAAATGGTAACGACGCTGCGAATGGGAAACGAACCGATAGGAAGGCGGCGGCGGCGGCGGCACTACGGGAGGAAGAGGTATCCGTGCGTCGAACAGTTTTCAACTCGAAGAGCGTCGCACGCGTGATTAAACAATGATGCTGCTCTCTTCGTTATTGCACTATTGTTTTAGCGGGATAAAGAGGTAGGTACCTATAGGTACCTATTTGCGATATGAGTGTACGTAAATTTTACTGATACGGATGGCAGACGAACCTGTTGCGTAATTGAACCGGAAGTCCGTGACGATAACGATGAAGAGCAATATCTTGAGGGTGAAGAAACTCGAAAAGTTTGACCCGGTCTGCGACAAGATGTTTTTCCCCGAGTTTCCGGGCGAAGTATTTTTCGTCATCTCCATCCTCGCGCCTCGGGTGCCCTTCGGCTCCGTCTTCTTCAATATGCGCCCTCACGTGGACCTTTATCTCCACATCGAGAAGGATTCCTGCAACTGGATATCATCGGTGACCTTAAGTTTTTTTCCCACTCTGCAAGTGGATCTATTCAGCAGGATATCACGTCGCATCTCCATCGAATCGCCTTCTACACACACACGCGCGTATATATATATATGCATATGTGTGGTCGAGGCAGATTGGAAGCTTGAAATCAGCCGCGCGGGAACGCCACACAAACTCGCACACATGGCGAGAAAGTGCGAGGGTGTTTCCAATTTGGCATCGATCGCGACGCAGCTTTACACGAGCGTCTCTTCCCGGTCGGAATATTCGGAAGCCAGCCGGCGGGCGAGACGGGACGCGTGAATAACATCAAAGGATATGGAGACCAAGGTGACGAGATCAAGGACACCTGCACAAGAGCCTTTTTTTATTTACTACCTGGGCCGAGAGATACGAAGAGTCGTGATGATTCGAGTGATTCCGAGCTTCGAGATTTCGACAGCACTGCCGAGGAAATGAAATAATTTCACGACGTGGCTTGAAATAATAATACACATTTATTTCGAATGCCATAGGACTGTAAAATTCTCCACTAATTTGATACTTTTGGGTATAAATATTAAAAGAAAGTAGAATACTATTGACGGTTGCATCTTTGAAATGCGGCAAAAACAATTTTTTTCTCGTATTGCGGTCGCTTTTTTTTGCACATTCAGGCTACGAAACTCACTGAGACGATTTTGAAAAACCTCATTCGAAATTTATAACCGAAAGGTGGAAAAAACGATTTTAGCTAACAATGAATATAAATAAATAAATGAAGAACATTTTCTCCAGATTCCAACGATGTAAGCCTCAACAACATAAAAAATGATTATCGAAGAAAGACTCGTTTCACTTGGTGGACAAGGGCCCACATGAGAAAATTCTGGAAGGGAGGCGAGCATTCGATCGTTTTGTTCTAATCTTTGGCAAGCATTCGAGGACAAGTCTCGGCCAGATGCAGCCTCAAAAATGTCTCATTGCGGAGGAAAAACGGATCGCCGAAGGAGTGGAAGAACTTTTTCGCAGACCTTCGAGTTTGTCAGATCCTCGAGACGATAATTCTCTTTCACGCTCCCTTGTTGCGGAGCAACAAGTTCAAGTATCGCGTCACAAAAGTTGGATGGAGAAAGTGTCAAGCGATACGGTTCTCAGAGGATCACACCGTGGGAGTCTCTCGCTGTTCGGAGAGGAGTCTTCGATGAAACCCTCGCGCGAGTATACTATCGCAAAAACGGAAAATAAGAGCTCTCACCGCGGGGGAGGGCACGAGAGACGTTCTCAAGCATTCGACTAGTTTCACGTTTCACGAGTGACTGACATCGGGTCGAACAGGTACGCGATTGAAACCATTACCGATCCTCGTCGATTCCTTCTTTCGAACTCCCCCCCGCCCTATCGCTGCTCGACCGCGTGCGGATCAACCGAAGACTATCCGCCTCGGTTGTTCCGCGTGTCAACCTCGATATTATATTAATTTCGCAATGGGATTGATCGCAACTCTTCGTCGGAAGCGCCGATTCTTTCGACAACCGCGATCGAACGCAATATGCAGATGGCAAAAGATTCGGTGAGACGGAACGAGAGAAAGGGGCAGTGAAATTTTATCAAATCCACTGTAATTATTTATATCTCGAAAGAGAAAATTTCAACTGCGCGTGATTTAAATTGAAGCAAATTACGGGGTATCGCGTCGGATGCATCTGAATCAAGAGCGAAGTATCCAATTAAAGAAATTGGCGTCAAAGTACATGTGTTATTCGACGAATAATAGGAAGAGATAGATAGGAAGGAGGAAAAAAAGTATGGCGAGGTGAAGATTCGTGTGGCACGAAACTACCGAAACGAGCTCGCTCGTTCATTTCGCTTTCTTCCGGAACGAAGCGAGTGTGTCACGCGACCCAACTGCTCGGGAACGTATTCCCTCGTTTTCTCCTGTCCGTCTGCTACTATATCCACCCAAACAAGTGACTTCATCGTCCAGTTGATACGGTGAAAAATGACCCAGTCCATGGGTTACCGTGTCAAAAGAAACGCGTTAACCGGCTTTTACTTGGCTCGCGTTCAAAAAATTCTCTTCACGCTTCAGTCACTTCTTGAATTCACGAATTTCCCTTCACTCTCTCGTGCTCGCTTCCTCTTTCTCTCGCGGGTAACTACGAGTTCGTCTAAACGGCACTCGAGGTAATTTCCATTTTTCCGTTCTAGTGTTGGAAGCAGGATAGATAACTATCTACCGTGTAGTGAAAACTTGAATCAACCAACCGCCTTGGATTGAACTAGCCCTTTCAGGTAGAATACGTCGCTGATAGTAACATTTCTTATCATTATTTTATCAATAAGTTATTATTCCACATTACATGGATGCAAACACGCGTTTGCCATTATGTCGACATTTTTTTTAACACGACAATAATATTTCTCAATTCCTTCTATATCTTTTAGCAGATTTTGGCTATAAAAATCCCTCGACCATTTTTTTAGGATACTTATTTAGCGATTTACCATATAAGTCTATAAAAAACAAATCTTGTATAGTTAAGAAAAGATGGACAATGAAATTTAAGAATGAACTTGTGTTGCGTTCGAACGATGCAAACTTCGACAATCGATCGTTTTCGACGTTGACAAGCCTTAGGGTATCGGGACTTTGAGTGAATTCAAGTACCATAGAAATCGAAAGGCGATCTTATCAGATTTCGTGATGTTACGGGGCACGCCGCTTGAAGAATTTCGATTCGCTTTCGTTGATGATTCCTGATAGTTTCACTCAAGGGGCCAGAGCGAGAATGGACGTTTTCACTCTCGATGAGATTGGGGAGCGCCAGCCAGCATTGATCCGTCTCAGCTGCATGTGGACCGCTATAGAGCGTTGTCGGCGACGGCAATATTACCGCTAGCCCGACTCTCTCTCCCTCTCTCTAATACGGGCGAAGCGATGATAAAAGTCCACGGGTCCGCGCATACATGCGAGAAAAAGCCATTGGGGCTATTTTCGAGCCATTCGCTTCTCCTATCGTCCACGTTTTGTGGATAAAAGTGGGCGCGAACGACAGAAAAGAGAAAGAGAGAGAAAGGGGGCAGGGGGCCGACGATTCCAGTGTAAAATCTATGAGCAAATGAAAAAGTGCGATGGAAAACCTGCGACACCCATTTCAAGAGCATGAGAGGAGCTGACTGAGAGTACGAGAGTCCGGATGTGCTCTTGGCTCTGAGTTTCAAGGTTCTCGTACTTGCGGTCATAAAACAGCCCTGCATTGAATCACACACGTACAATCGTATGGAGCCTTCCGCGCCACTTGAGCCATCCAAGAATCTTGATACACTAAACATTTCGTTGCAACTCGAGACTGGCAATATCATTGATTTTGGTCCGATCGAGACAATACCGCTGTAAAATAACCTTTCTTTACCTCTCCTCAAAATAAAACAAAGGTCACGAAGGGTATTTCGTGATTTATTGAATAATAGAAAACTTGGCGGCGGTGCTGGGCTCGTACGACTTTGTTACGATTTTTTCTCAACGACTGCAGTCAAGTGAATTGCCCGGTACATCCAAGATTCCGTTACAAATGCACACCATTCGACGAATCGCCATGAACAATGCGACCGTTTTTTTGGCACGACGAAATTTACGTCAGAAAAGCTGGTCGAAATTTTCGTAAAAACTCTACGATTCAGTTGGACGGTGTTATTCCGAAATAGCTCTAGGGTCGGTGCTCAGTTCCGAGTACGGAGCTCCATAAGAAGATAGGGAGCTTCGCCGTGATATATTTATATGGCGAGACGGTGGATTCACGCAGGCTTTCGCCACAAGTCCGATAACCGCTGGACCACGATAAGTGCGGATCGTCCTCTCGTTGAAAACCAAACGATCGGATTGTCGAGTCCGCGGAGCGAGCAAACTCGTGAATTCGCTCAATGGAAACGATTCGAGCGGAGCACTCGTCTACCGCAGTTCATTAATATTAACGTTCAGCTTTTGCTTGCTTCGGCCAGCGGAAAGACGAGGCACGTTGAAAATATAGCAGGTCCTGGATTTGCGAAAATCGACATAATGCTCGGTAACATCGTTCAAGTATCACCCCCAAACAACTGTGCGAAATCCAATAACGCGAATATCTGTCCTATAACTTTACGACGTGTATTTTTGCCTCGTAAATATGCCTCTAAAAAGTCGCTCCACGTTCTCGTTCTCGCGATTGCAACATTTCTCGTTAACTTGGACAAATTCGACTTCCGTTTACCCGGGTTATAATTATCGTTGTACAAAACGGCCTTCGCAATTTTCGTTTTTTCTTTCCACATCGCACGACGTGTCCAACGAGCAACACTCCCGCCCAATGTCAAAAATCCAATTCTCCTCTCAGAATGTGGCGATGATTTGGAAAAGGTGGTTTCTTTGGTACACCGTTATAGAAGCTTACGAGGGTTTAACGCGTATACCGCAGAAAGGAAAAGAAGGGAAAAAATTTAATGGGGAATGCGATTCGAGAAATACATATTTTACGACTGCAGAGCCGGGGGCGCCAGAGTATCGATCATTTTTATAGCTTCACCGTAATGACGTTCCATATTTCTATTGCAAATCACTTGGCTTTCGTTCTCGAAAATCGAGTGATTCGAAACAAAGTTTGGCAAGTCCCAATTGGACGCAACTCGGATTTTTTCAGTTTTTTAATCGATACGAATAGTTGGCTAATCGTGAAACGAGGGAAACAACCTTGTGGATTTTGAACGTAACCGAATGCGCCCCCGTGTGTAAATGAGCCGACGTATATAGCGAAAGGCTATGTGGATCGAGTCTGTATTGCGATTAGTAAAAATGATTAACCTCAGAAAACGAAATAGAAAGTCCAACATCACAATAGTGTGCAACGGGCAGTGCGTCCTTGATAGGTCACTGCGTACCTACCGTGAGGTGACCGTAGCTGCATACTTGTGCTATTTCGTATCCACGTACGCTATGCATATAGGCAACTTTCGTTTTTTCCTTCGCCGTTCGAATATAAGTGTTAGAGACGATAACTGTCGATATACCTCCGCGTAGCAACTTGGTGCGTATGTTGTCCGAGGAATAGTGTTTGCTTGGTGTATTTTTTATGGGAAAGTGAAAAATAGTCGCGTTCGTCAAACATTGAAAAATTGCGTCCGCGGTATACAATCGATTGATTTAAATGCGACGACTTGAATAATTTTTATGATCCGCGCTACACACTGGAAGATAGCCATTTAAACAAAATAACGAGCATCACTTTCGAAACGACGACTCAAAATTGTCTCGCCTTCGAGGAACAACGATTCCTTTCTTTCTTGTTACTTTGCGACTGGATCCAGAGAAAACTGCTCACCTTCGAATCGATTTAGAAATGACTGACACTCTGGGATCCAGACACAAGCGCGTCAACGTAAATTTTCCTGGAGCACGTGTGCAGCCGAAATACCAAGATCGCCAATAGTTAGTAACAATGAGAGAGAGAGAGAGAGAGAGAGAGAGAGAGAGAGAGAGAGAGAGAGAGAGAGAGAGAGAGAGAGAGAGAGAGAGAGAGAGAGAGACATTAGATTTCTTTAACTAGATTGTTTATTCGTGCCCTAGGACTGAGACGTCCTCTGGCACTCCACCTTCATACATCACACAGTTTAGTTAAAGGTTACAAGTAAATGAAGAAGAAAAACGTGGGTTCAATATAAGAGTACAAAAGAATGGGTCTATGTATACAAAGTAAAGAGACGAGATGAGAAAAGGCTCGATACAGTTGCAATGGGGAAGAATTTATAGAGAGAGGGGGGGGGGGGGGGAGATAGAGACAGACGGAGCTTATTCTGGACCCACGTGGACGAGAGCATGTGTATCAGCGCGCGAGGAACTGCCAAGAATGAAGATCAAGGCAGCTACCCCTGACCTCGTCGGCGGGTCATCGACGTGCGAAAACGTCACTTCGTCGTCGGCACGTCCCAACCATTCTCAGTCAGCGCACTTTTCATTTTCTTTATCTCTCTGTGCGAGTTATTGTTTCGAGACCCGCGCGTCTCCTTTGATTTCACTCCGCACTCTACGAATTCTTGCAGCTTGTCGACAAATTGCAGAGCATTGCATCAAACTGAATTCGCGCGACGCTTCGAATTTTCAAATATGGTGATTGATTTTTGTTTTTTCGTCCCTTGGTCCGCCGCAACGATTTTCCTTCGTGTGCGAATTGTTTTTTTTTTTTTCTCAATGGGATAATGTGTTTATTATTTGATTGCGATGCGAGAAACGAATAAGAAAAGAATCGGTGGCGATTGAGCGAACGAGATTCGCGAACCGGTTCTAGAGCCTCGATATACGTGGCTGGTACACAAACCCTGAGAGGGACAAACGGGACATAATACGAGCGTGGTAAGACAATTATGAGGATAAGTTGGCTCAGTCCCTGCAAGTGTAACCAGTCGGAGAGTAATATTGCTATCTACGAGACACGTCGAGTGATCGGACGGGTTTCTACTCGACGTGCTCCGCGTAACCGCGAGTATAGGTCATCGGAACCATTCGAAGGAACCAGTAATCGCGAGCTACTCCAATGAAGAAGCAAGCAAGCGGGACGATCTGATTAAAAACCTGCTCCAACCCTTTCGCTAACCGCGAGACAAGTATTTACTCGCGTTCAAATGAGACCGCTCGCGAAAAACAAACAATTTCCTGTTTATTTTTGTATTTACTAACCAATAGCGCGACAAACCGTTGCTAAAAAGCTCTTATCGAGGAAAAAATATAAATAATAATTCCACCGGTTTCGTGTGTTTTTTCTCTTCAAACTTCCCTCAAATTGTAGTTTTCCTCAGATAGTAGACTGAATTTTCCTCACGTTTCTAGCGTGTCAGGTAAGACAAGTTCAGCGAGACAGCGGCATCTATCTTTATGGTTTGCCCTAATGGGCGGAGGATTGATACACTTGTGCTCCTTGTTCGTGGTGATTCCAAGCGGAAATAAGAAATCTCAAAAGTGGAAAAGACTCGATGCTCGAATAAAAACGGGAAAGCCTGATGTACGTTATTATACCGGTACTGGTCGTTTTATCGCCGCGCTCCGCAAGGCCTTCTTTCCAAGCTCAGGCGTGAACGATAACGGGAGCACGTTGAATCGAGAACGAGCCCGGATCCAGCGAGACATACATGTATACACTGGTAGGTAGTAAGGCGGAGAATAATGACGCGTCGTTACTCAACGTGGTTACACTCGAGACGTGACGAGTCAATCGGGCATTTGCCCAAGCTGATAAATCTTCTTCACTTTGTTAATGAAATCAGTTGTATCTGTTCATCTGTACCCTTTCTTTCTATCACTCTCTACTTCCGCTCGTCCGTTGTTTTATCTTTTGGCTTTTAGGTTCGACAAAAAGTCGCAATCTTGATTTTTCGTATATTCAATTTGAAGGAAAGACACTTACGCCTGACACAGCTTGATACAGGAGAAAAGATGAAATAATAGTTCGGAAAAGATCTATGGTGGGATTCCGCAATCGTTTAGCGATAAATGGAACGCAACGAGCAAGCCACGCTTGTACTTGTTTCTCGCAAGGACTCTCATTTTATCACGATGCATCCAGCATCCGAACGTGATCTCGGGCTCTCTCGTATACTTTGTGGAAAAAGTGTGATTCAAGCACTCGGAGATCGTTGTCACGCGGTGGTGAATCGAAATTCTTCGGGGAAAATCGCTCCGGATTCAAACACAGTTATTAGTATCGAATCGGATTCGGTATGGATGTATTCTTCGCTCGTGTAAAAAAAAAGATACTCTTACCACAGCACCAGATTCAAGTTTGCATCCTTGGTAGGCAATGGAGAGTTTTTTTTTTACGATCGTCAATATTTTATTCGCCTGATTTTTTTTACGAAAATCCACGCAACTCTTTTTTGAGAAGCTTATCCCTGAAGATCTACAATTCTACATGATAATAAGAATGTAAAAAAAGAACTTTCGTTGCGTTCCAAAGATGCAAACTGTCAAAGTCCAGTACACGGCCCCATCTATATTACTCGTATCATATACCTAATATTAACAAGTTTGAGACGAAAATATAATAAAAGAATCTCCTCTGCGTGATTCATGAACTCTTCCGAATGAGTCATTCGTGTGATCGAGGTAGGACATTTTTTCCAACGAATATACGTGAATTTTCAAATGGCAGGCAGTGTCTCTGCACGGCGCGCGGTGGTTTATTCGCGTGCATAGTCCGCGAGAAGGCGAAGAAAAGGCACTTGGAAGGAAGTCGTTCGGAAAACCTTGTACTTTTACCCGTCGATAGTTGGTCTCGGTTCGGTTGTGAGGATAACGTTGTTGCAACGAAAGTCACGAGCACAAACACTGGGCTATGAAATATTTTGTCCCAGCGCCGAGAGGATTTATCCGAGCGGAGAGAGGAAGGAGAGGACAAATTGAAGGAAGAAACGCTTGGTATACGGCATAGCGGGAATATGTAAACTAGGCGGTGTACTGAAAAATCCACCAAGATAAATATATGATATCGTAATGCATTCATGCTCGATCGAGTCTGCCTCGAAAATTTGCGAAAGAGACAAAGGGGTGGGGAAGAAAGGAAACTTTCGCTGCGTCGACTGCGTATATACATCTACATATATTCATATATTATCCACCATAGGTATTTCTTTTTTTTGCCAGGAACGCTTGCCTAAAATCGCTTGCGTAACGAACATTTCGTATGCCTATTTGTCCAGACTGTGTATCGTAGAGTCGACACGAGTGGAATGATGGATTATTCAATTTTAGTAAGGAAAATTTACCGCGATTTTTTCGAGTGTATTGTGAAGAATCCAATTTAAAAAAAAAGTATATGTTCATATAAATTCAGGTTCGAAGCCTGGATACATTTTTTTTTCGTATATTATTGAATCATAATTAGGCTCGTCCAGAGCTGTAAAAGTGAAATTGTATAAAGTTTCGTTTGCGACGGTTCGACGCGCGTACTACCAACGCGAGGTGTCCATTCGAAGGGAACGCGGCAAAAGAGTGAGATAAATACTGGCGAGTTGATCGAACCTCTTCGTCCCGCCATTATTTATGCACATAAAATAACTGAGCTAACCGACATAGTCAACCCGTTAAGCGAGATATTGCGACGATTACATACATCCGTGATTGCAAGCGACATATTAGCTCGGATTAGTTTTACTGTTCCATACGCGTACGTGTCTCCTACGTGTAAGGCATTTCTATTGAGTCGGGATATTCGAGAAAACTGGTCCGTCCTTTTTTAATTCGACCAATTCTCCCGACAAACTCGACAGCCGCACGAATAAGTGGAACGAGCGAGACGGTTGAGGGCGTAGGAATATATATATATATATATATTAAAAGAGGTAGTTTTTCATCCTCGGGGGGACGGGACGTCTGTTGCAAGAAATAATTGACGCCACCACTCCCATCCGTACGTTTGACAATGCATAAAATTCGAAATTGTCAGTGCCGCAGGAACTATACGGATTGTCAGATGGACATCGTTGAGAAATTCAAATGGGGTCTATTTCTTTCGCGGTAAAAAGCGCAAACAGAAATAATATGGGATTTTTGTACATTATTTGTCATGCATAATTAGTGAAATCTCGTAAGCAATGGAAAAGCTTTTTAACACGATTCCGTGTTGCGAAATTTAACACGTATATACGCGTAGTTGATTTATTTGTTTCTTCTCGGTTCTAATGATAGCCTTTTGTTGTCTGGAAATGTTCGTGTATACACGGTAGCGTTTTGCCAAACGCCACGGCCAGGTGAGAGCTGCAATCTCGAGCACGCGGCTTGGCCATTCGTGAAAGTGGCCGCGGGTGTCTGCAACAAAGTTTTTCGTAACTTACCGCGTCCACGGACCAGCCTGTCTCACCAAGGTGCTCGCTGAGATTGAGCCTAGAACGCTAATTACTTTTTTCGACTTCCCCTTGCAAAGACGCGTTTGTGACGCTGAATTCGTTTTTTTTTTTCTCGGATCGTGGAATTTCAGTGAATCCGGTGCCTCGTAAAGCAAGTGCAAAGTGTACTCTGAGGAAAAATTGATATAATTTCGTTCCCTTCCGATAGCTCGACTAATGGTAATCGTAATTCGAGTTGGTGGAAAATAAATCGCCCAAGTTCCCACGAGTCGATTTAAGGAGGAACAAATACGCTCATCTCGATCTTGGCCTGATCCATTTTTCAAGACAGTTTCAATAAGAGCAGAGGGTAGACCTACAAACGTTTAATAGAATGCCACTTTTCAAATTGAAAGGTGAAATTGAAAAAAATCTTGACGCGGGACAGGACGGTTACTCTTGAATGCAATGAAATGAAAACATCAAAAATTACACTTCGGCCACTATCGATACTGAGAATATGCTAATAAGTTGCGTCGAAAAAAAAGCATTGACCCGATTTGTACCGTAAATTGTGCCACTCTTTCGGAAAGTCGGAATTTCTCCGCAATGTACTCGAGTGTGTATCACGAAGCGCGCATACAAAAGCCTACATTTATTCATTGATTCTCGTCGCGGTGACTTGAAAATTCAAACGCGATCTTCTCGTTCGACTAAACGAACCGAAAGAAAGCAAGCGAGTATTCGTCCTCGTTTCCTCAAGGCCCGCGGACCTTCAATTCAAATCGCGTACCGGTTTTCGCGAATAATCTATGAGTATTCCCGATCGCCCCGTTGGAATACAAAAGATCGATTCTTTCAATCGGGAAGCAACGCTCGCGTATGTGCGAATGAAAAAGGAACGAGAGGAAAAAATCAGTAATTTCGACAAACCACGACCATGTGAGAAAGCTCCGAGAGAGCGAGGGAGAGAGAGAGAGAGAGAGAGAGAGAGAGAGAGAGAGAGAGAGAGAGAGAGAGAGAGAGAGCAATGCCACTCGTTTGTTTTCCTCCTCACCGACGCTGCGATTCTTATGTACCGAGGTACTTGAAATATTGAGTGCAGCGCTTATACCCAGCGCGTAAATGTTTATAAATCTTCCTCGAGACTCTTGTCGATATAATTCCAAGATTTATATACCACCAAATAGTAGTGTAAAAATGAATAAGAAAGAAAAGTGTACTCACGATTAATGAAGCCGCGATAAAAACAGATTGTTCCGCTTCCTCGACGACGAATCAGTAGATTCCGGACATTGCAGTTGACGCGAACATAACAAACGAGTAGCCCGCGGGATTTATACCTCGAAAAACCCGCGATTGAATTAATTTTTATTTATCTCGTCTTTATAATAATGTCCAGAGCGCGGGGTGTTGAAGGAACAAAAAAGAACAGGTATTACAGGAGCACACGTTTGGGAGTTTAGGAGTGAGCGTGGTAGAGGCCCGTGCGCGGCGAGCAAGCACTGTGATCGGTCTCGTTGAGTTGAACGCACTCACTCTCGCTTCGTTTCCTCGCTTCGTTCCCCACCTGCCGCGAGAGAGGCTCCTGTACCCGCGGCGCGGTGCACCGGAATCATCGACGAGCCTCTGCCCGCAACGTGTACCGGAGGACCTCGAGGCCTCGGGACTCTTCGAGCACTAAACTCAAAACTCCCTATCTTCTTAGGTATCTCGTATCGTATACGGCCAAATACCCATGTCCGCTCCTCATTTTTTCCGCTCACGCGAAAAGCTTTGAAATTTTTATACTCCACGTTTAATAGAGCCAAGCGAAGAAAAAAAAGTTTTTCAAGCTAAATATCTTACCCCTTTGGAAATATAATCAATTTTCGGGGGTCACGTTTGAAGGCTAAATGTGCAATATATATTGTAGCCGAATACGAATAATGATGTAAGTTAATTAGCTGTATAGTTGGCAGCGTTATCAAGAACCTGGCTTTTTTCACGTTGTTGGACCAAGACGAAAAACAACCAAATTTATTCAGGTACTACGCGTTGCTTCTCGTCAAATCGAGACTTGGTTATCTCGAATGCTTATAGATTGAAATCAAGGTTTTGCGGGATCGTGAAAAATAATGATCTCGGGGAATTATTTGATAAGGGAAGTCCTTTAATGTGTACAGTTTTTCGTGAATACAGTGTCCATCTTACGATACCGCCGTACCCGATCAACTCAAAGTGGATGATTTTTTTTTTCAACTCCAATACACACGGCAAAAACGCTTTCTTTATCAGTAGCATAGTCGTTACATATTCCTTCTAAACACTAGCTATTTTATCAATGAATCCGTTTATACGACTCTCAATGCCGAGTGCGCGATAATCTCATTAAATCATTTATCACGTAGATAAATAATATATATATTTAGGTGTATATATATATATATATATATATATATATATATATATATATATATATATATTTAGGTATGTATATTGTACGTTTATGAAATACGAGAACAAAAATGTTGAGCTAGGCACGCGACGGGAGAGAGAGAGAAAGAAAGAGAGAGAGAGAGAGAGAGAGAGAGAGAGAGAGAGAGAGAGAGAGAGAGAGAGAGAGAGAGAGAGAGAAATGCAAAGTACGTATGCAAACTCCAGAAGTTACGCGATAATCTCATAGCCGAATAAATGTCATCGATGCGAAAAAATATATGCCTACTATTATGCAACGCGCTTCTATACTTATCGATTTTCTTCGGATATATCAGGAGACAAATTTGTCGAAACGAAAAAAAAAAAGATTTAATTTCGTGCATCGTTGATCAAGATGTTAGAATCGTTTGTTGTTGTTGTTGTTTTTTTTTTTTCAACCATCGTGTAACAGCGCTCTTTTCAAACAGGCTGCTGTGTATAAAATGTACAACTATTGAAAGCGTAGGAGGGAAGTATATCTGACGAATCGTTATTTCTACTTTATAGCCTCGTATTTGATCGAATGAACAAGAAAAATGGGAGGTCTCGAGTTGACTCGTGTCTCGATTTCGCTCTAAATGCACGTAAAGGGCTTTGGAGCGTGTGCGCATTGAAAAATAATATTTAACGCAGGAATGCTCAGGGGACGACGGGGTGCTAGGTGGGATTTCGAAATCATTGTAAACGAATAAAATAACGACAAAGTAAAATGTCGCGAATCAGTCTCGGGAACAACTCTCGTGATAATCGCCGAATGGGCATTCTCACTCGAGATAATATTGACTTATCGAGCCGGGATTTTAAATGTTGAACGTTTTTGAGAAGAAACGATGCTCGCGGGGCAAAATTTTCTTCAAGAGAGAGAGAGAAAAGGAAGAGGGGATTGGAAGGTTGGGAGTGAGAGGATAAGGAGAGAACGAAGGAGCGCGTTCGACGCGTTAAGACTACAAGGCGCGTTGAGGCTCGTTATATGAGTGTTATTCGTGGCTGACTAGAGCACACACTTTTAGTTACTCGATACTCCATCGATTATTTCTAAGAATCGCCTGATAAATTAAAAATTAAAAAAAAAAAGCGCCAAGAATAAGAACCAAAAGAACGCTCGACGCTTGTTCGGACGAAGGCGAAGAAAAGAAAAAACGTTCTTTCTTCATCGCACGTAGAAAAATGTGTGATCCTCTTGCGGATAGTCCGAATTTGTTCAGTGGCTACGAAACATACTAGAGATTTTTCGGGAGGATAGATTGGGCTAAAATGCGCGAGTCGAGGATCGATCTTTCGAGATCTTTGCTCTGTTTGTCCGCTTGTTGCGATTCGGTGTATCGCCGAGCGGTGCTGCAAAAATCAAGCGAATGTGGCGAACCGTCGATTCCGGTGAGGTCGGCGTGCTTGTCTGTTCTTTTTTCTTTTTCTTCTCTTTTCTTTACGTTGCGCAGCGTGGTGGGAATTCTTTAATTTCAATAGAGATAATTTTTCCGGGGAAATATGGCTCTCGCAGCTTTTTCCTCCGGATCCAATTGGTTGCGATAGCGTCGCGCCAAGAAAGCAGCAATCACCTATAAATTATAACATATGGTGAATGCGGGGTACGGTTAAAATAAAATTTAGACAAATATTCGTTAAATATTCGAGGCTTTTCCAGAGAAAATCCATCACCGTTAGTTATCTGGTCTTCATACACAGCTATTCTTCTTCTACTTCTCGAGTAAAACGGATTGAATTGA
This sequence comes from Ophion obscuratus, assembly GCA_964007375.1. Lineage (NCBI taxonomy): Eukaryota > Metazoa > Arthropoda > Insecta > Hymenoptera > Ichneumonidae > Ophion > Ophion obscuratus. Next base: position 60,085,021 of record OZ023316.1, on the reverse strand, counting down.
TTTTTCAACGGACGATTGTCAATTATTGCTTGCTGTTTGTTTACGGTATCACGTTGGATTAGTAAAAGTTCCTCAGGTTGAAAAGAAGGAGAAGAATAGCGTGAGAATGAAATGTGTCTAAGGAGAGAACGAACGATCGACCACCCACCATCTGTTTAGAGTTTCGTGCGAGGAAACGGGGGACATGGCGATGATGTTAGACTAGAGAAAAGCACTGGGATTAGCTCGCGGATCTTTCTGGTTCCTGTAGCGCACCGTCAACCAAACACCGACAAACTGAAAATGTTACGAAGACACACACGCATACACCCACACCCCACAGAGAGACATACGCGTTAGTACAGACGAGATTCGAGCAAATTTGTAATCGTTTTTCTTTGTACGAGCGTCAAATGGCATTCGCCTCGAATCCGTCCCTCACCTCTGTGAAACTGAAGAACAATCCAATGCCACCGCAGAGTTTGAAGGCAAAATCAATAGTCGACTGAAGTGTCCTCATACACGGTTTACACGTGCAATCCGGCTCGGTGCTGTGCGCGCAGCAGATACTCTGAAACAACGAAATTCGAAGAAACACGCGCACGCGCGTAAAAATATTGTTCGAAGAAAAGACAATGCGACGAAGAGAAAAATACGTACGTTGACGTGGGCGCAGCTGGGATGCTTCAGAGCCGAATCGTTCTCGGCCATGGTGTTGTTGAAACCGCAACACTTGAACGTCTCTTGAACTTGACTTTTCAGGTCGTCTTCGACGCGTCTCCATCCCTGTAAAGGTCGAATCACATTGTTCTTACCGATTGCCGCGGCATCGAGGGCGCTTTTTTTTTTCTCATACTTTGGGAGCCGAAAAGAACAAACAACGCTGTGTACCCACCGTTTCAGCGAGAGTCTCTTGCTGCTTCGCGTTAACCGCCAAGCAAGCACACGCGATGCTGAACTGAACGAGGAACAGCAGGAAGAGAATGAGCATGTACTGAATGACCGCGAGTGAATCGCCAGTCAAGGAAGATAATGTGTATTTTCTTCATTTTCACGGTGTGCGAAAATATTGCTAAACGCGTTTTGCTGAAAACTCGAGACGACTGATAATTGCAGATTTGTGTGTTTGTTTGGGTTTGTTCAAGTGCCGAAGAGAAACGTGCAGATTTGTAGTTTTCTTCCCGAAGGGCCGATATTTTGAAAAGGTTAAAAGCAACATCTTCCGCGGGCTCGCTATGTCGAAAGACGAACAACGTCAATGTCTCTTCTTCGTTTGGCCGAAATTATCTGTCTTGAGGAGAAAACTTGACCGTAGGACTTTTACCGACCGGATGCGCGTGACACGTGGCACGTTGAGGGAGACCGCTGCGCGCCTTTCTTGCGCTAGTGCTCCGTCGGTTTTTATCGACGAAAGCCCGTTACGAGATGTCACCACCGCGCGGCGTATACGTATACGACACCCTGTGCTGTAGTCCAGTAAAAGCAACGAAAACCCAGCACTTTTTAGCGTAGAATATGAATTTTTTACTGACGGTAGATGATTGCATACTGAAAGTAACCCCAATAAAGTGTTGCCCCTCAACTCGCCCCAACCCTAAGAAATAGGGGTTGAAAACTTAAAAATCGCCGTATCTCAATAATTAATAGCCCGATGAAAAAAGGTTTGGAATAATAAAATTCGTACAAAGCTATGTGAAGTCCAACACCCTATCTTTTTTGAAAATAGGGGCAGAAAAACGATTCGAAAATTCGGGGTTGATGCGTGTGCGAGCAAAGTAGACACATCGCTGCGTCCTTGTCTGGCTCTCGTGTTTTCGTGCTGCTATTTCCAAAGATAAGGGCTCGGACGTCACATTACTTTATACCTATTTTATTATTCCAAACACTTTTGTTTGCATGATTTTATCATCGGGCCATTAATTATCGAGATACGACCGAAAGTTTCTAAGGTTCCAACTCTTATTTCTCAGGGTTGGGGCGATTTGAGAGGCAATATTCTATTGGGGTTACTATCAGTATGCAACCATCTACCTTCAGTCAAAAAATCATATTCTACGGTAAAAAAATGCTGGGTTTTTGTCTCTTATACTCGACTACTGGCCAGATGGGACAAGACCCGCTTTTTGCATTAATAAAAATAAAATAAAAAAAACAACACGTCTCCGCGTGAGTTGGACTCCCGCAGAGCACCACATTATAAACAGTCACCTACAGGGTACTTTTATCAACATTTCTCAATTGTTTTTCCCCAGAACGTAATCGTTCGATAGTGGAGATGCGTTTTTCTACAGAGCCTGGGTCAAAACGTCCCCTTTCATTCACGATTCAAACAAATCCACGTTATTTATCAACCCTTTCCCATAGCAGTTTCTCGTGGTAAGTGGATTACCGAAGGATGTTTTTCAAAGTAACGAATATCCGGCCGAGCACACGGTATTTTCTCCATCAATCGAACGTGTCTGTGAAAACTTGGGAATCTTTTGGAGCGATCGGTTTTTTTTCTTCCGTTTCGACGGAAAATCACGTTAATTTTTTACCGATTTTTTTCAGCAGCAGCACGCTCTTGGGTGAGATTGAAGTGGGATCTCGTAAGCGGACTCGAAGAAACGACGATGATAAAAGGATACAAAGAAGAGAAGAACTTGATGATGTTTGACAGCTCCGATTAGGCCCAATATCGATATGAGTATGAGTATGACTCCGCAAGCCAATATTCCACCGATTATCGGTAGATTGGTGACGAGAGCCGAGGCACGTCCATACACCGCAACACCGATCAAAATAAAGGCGACGACCTGAAAAATAATAAAGCCCGTTGAAATTGTTCGCGATTGATTTTAATGAAATAACGAGCGATGCGGTCTCGTCCTCATTCTTCCCGCATAGTTCCCGTTGCCGCGAAGCCTCGCTGAAAACACACGTCGCACTTACTATGTATAGGATGTTCAATGCCGTTAGGGCATTTTTCGAGCACGTGAAACCGCCGCACATTTTCGACACCGTAATATATATCGTTCGATCAACCAACAAATTCCGCAAGGACGCTTGTATTATCGTAACGGAGAGATTTTGATGCGCTCGGGCAACGTCACCGAGCAAATGTGCTCCAAAAGAGGATGCTAGGCGCCCCCCACCCCTCTCGCTGCTCCGATTCTCTTTCGGTTTTTGTGTTTTTGTCGAGCCGAGGCTCGCGTCACCGAATCTTTCAGGGAATGTCACACAGCTTCCACTTGAATCTACGATTATCGCTTTAAATCGTGACGTTGTTGATCGCGAGGCGCGTGAACTTTTCTCTGAAAAAAAGTGGGGAAAACACACACACACACACGCACACACGGACACGCAAACACACAGACGAAAAATGCTCGTTCTTCGGCAGACGTGCCGCGACTGTCTCTGACGCTAAAGATCGATATCTCGAACGAACAGGCTGCGGTACACGAGCGCCAAAGTCTCGAGGAACGGTGAACGTAGCAACTTTCTCTATGTCACTCCCCGCGTCCGAAGGAATCTCCAGTACCGACAGCGATAACAAGTAGATTTTGTGATTTTTTTTTTTCAGCGCCGCAATATCTCGTAATTAATCGCGTGAGCGTGAGAGAAAAAGAACGATAAACGATGAAATTATTGAAAGAATTTTATTCGCTTTTCGACCAAAGCGTTGTTCTTTGACGAAAAGACGGGCAACAGCCTCGCGTTATACGTCTACTCGTATTTTAGCCTCTAACGAGAGTTCGCTCGCTTGTACGAAGTACACTAACGCGGCACGCGGTAAGCCTCATGATTTATGACTAATTTTGCTATTGCGTTCCAAGAATTTAATCTTTGCGTACCGATGCTGCAATCCTATATAGTCCAAGTACAGAATCGATGTTTGCCCACTTTTATTCTTGTGTTTGCTTGACGAAGAAACGTGCACCGAGGTGAGAATCACAGTTTCATTCTGTTTTCAATAAAATCTTGATATGCAATTTTCCGAGATGTTCGTTTTTTTTTTTTATTTTCCAATTGCTATATTTTGACTGGGAAAACGTGATGATTTTGAGGAATCGCTATTTTTACCAAATTGTCAAATCGATAAATTTTTGGTGAGTAGTATTCGTAAATGTGAATGTTATTGTCAGTAGTGAATGTTCTCGTTAATCGAGCCATCCGAGTTTCCGACAGCGTGACTCCTCATTAATCGCGCACAGCTTGTTTTATTTTTAGGAGTGCTTGCTTTACACACTCGACGCGATGCATGATTTTGTGTAGAAATTTGATTGTACGGAAGAGACGCTCGGTGAAGGAGCTCGAGTGAAAAATAATCGCGCAGTTGTCTTCACCGTGATTGATTTAATCTCGCTCGGTGTCGTCGACAAGCGAGCCTGTTACAACAAATTTACAATTGCTTGGATTCGTTATCCTCCGTGTGGTAAAAGAGGTAAAAATCAAGACTCGCTGTTCCACGTGTTAGTTGGATGGGCCCTCGGAAAAATCCTCGAGTCGATACACGGCGACAGCAGCTCGATCGAATTGAGCAGGTAGATCGGAAGATCGCGTTGACCGGAATTTTCCACAAGCCTGGAGCCATACGTTCAAGGCTCTTTGTGCCATACGTATTTGCACGCCTCTTATCGGAATATCTACATAAATAAGACAGATGAAGCATAAGCTACGGTTGCCATTTATCGTAAAGTAAAATGTTGCTCTTCGGTCGCGTGATTGATACGAAGTAGCGTGCAATAAAATTGGCCTGTACCCCTTCTTTCCGAGGAGGCACCTCTGATATGGTGAATCGTTGCTTGCGCGCCACGGCAATGTAACGTTTACGGCGCAACGGCTTCGTTAGAGAAAATACGAGTACAGATTTACGGAGCAGACGTCTCAGCCTCATCTCCACCGAAAGAACGAGCCAGCCCATTTTTTCATCAATATTTAATTTTGAAAGGAATTCTTCTTCCGTTCGTTCAGGTCAATGGACTACCCGCTTCGATATTGTTTACGTCTTCGTTGCATGAAAATCATCGAAAAAAATAAACAAGCGCTTACCAAGAAATAACGCATGAATCATTTTATTTCGTTTCTTTGACTCTTAGTGTACAAGCATCCAAAGTATACATTTTAGCGATCGTCTTCAACAAGCGTGTCTCATCGTATATACGTCAAGAATCGACTAGTATTACGAAATAATGTCACCGCCTGTGTTAATGCGCTTGAGCGCGTGAGAAATTTTTATTCAAAGTCAAAGGTCCTTCGATCCGGAGACATATGATTTTGATCGAAAGATTGAGATGAACATCGGAGGGAGAAGAGAACCCCGGGAGGAAGCATCGTCAGGGAGGAAAGAAGGAAAGGCGAAAAACTCTGGAGAATTGTTCCCTCGGCGCTACACGAGTTTCTATTTTTGTTCTTTCATTTTTGCCGATATGACGTAACTCGATCTAGCGTTTCGCGCTGATGGTTTGGCCGCCGCCGCTCTCATTGGAGTCACACAGGTGAAATGAATTTGACGAAAAGATTTACTCAGTTGCTGATTATTTGCGTCGTTTGGGTTTGTTCTTCGAGTTCTCGTATGGAAGCTCGTGTAAAGAGAGCCCGAGGGGAAGCGGTTTGCTAGTACATGTTTTCGTGTGCCCTCTTTTTTGGAGGGGGTCTTTGAAGTACCGCGCGTCGAGCAGAATATCGTCAGTAATTCCGAGGTCGTAACGATAGCGCGTGAATTGTCGAATTTGCTCCTCCGCTCCTCGAGTCAAATAGTTGATAAAATTTCTACGACATTCGAGGGACCCATTTTAGCCGTTCGCTAATGAATTATCTTCGTCTTTTTCTTTCACATCGGTCCGCGTTCCTCGGTGTAGAAAGAAAGAAGGGATCCCCCGACTGTGGGCGTGACGAACGAGACAACTCTCGTTTGCGGTAATAATTACCTATGGGCTGATACCAAAGATCGAGACTGATAAAACCGCTTTCATATACACTCTTCTCCGCGGATAGGCCGCCATTCTAGCGCGCGTTCAGCTCGGAGTCTCCCAAAGTGCCGGAAGACAGCCATTAGTCAGACGTCTCCGTCGTAAGTCCATCAGCGCGAGTTCCAATTTTCGTTTTTTGCGGCCATACTCTTTTCGCGGTGCAACGCGAAACGAAAGACGCAAGCGCAAAGCGCGATTCTTCCGTTGGTGCACTGCCGTACGAATATTCCTGGGGTATGGAAAAAGGAAGTACGAAGCAATGGCCACAGTACCTCGCCGCGATAACAGGTAAGTTGAGCAAGTTGGTTGAAGCTCGATTCGTTCGGAGTGGCGGGGGCAAACCTGTGAAACTGACGAGTGAGCGGAATTGAAGGGTTCTCTCCGTTTTTGCCCGTTAGCCACGATATCACTGGCCATAACAGGCTCCCACATAGGATGGACCTCGCCGAGTCTTCCGCTCCTCAAGAGGGAAGACTCTCATCTTCCGTTGACGTCGAACGAAGCTTCCTGGATAGCGTCCTTCTACCTCCTGGGCTCCATACCCGGTAATTTGTTGGCGGCGTTCGTGGTTGATCGTTTCGGGCGCAAGAGCAGCCTGCTGATCGCCGGTATACCGTTGTTCTACGGTTGGGTACTGATAATCGTCGCGTGGAATCCTTACATCCTGTACGCGGCGCGTTTCATAAGTGGCCTGGGTCAAGGACTCGTTTACGTCGTGTGTCCCATGTACATCGGGGAGATAGCCGACAAGAATATACGTGGCTCGTTGGGGACCTTCATAAAGCTGATGGTGACGATCGGCGAGTTGTACGCCCACGCGATCGGTCCGTTTGTTCCTTACGAGTGGTTGGCGTACTGCTGCGCCCTCATACCAATACTGTTCTTCGGAACTTTCGCCTGGATGCCCGAATCGCCTTACTACCTGCTGATGAAGAACAACAAGACGGCCGCCGCCAAGAGCCTTCGGCGTCTCAGGCGTTACAGCAATGCGGAGGACGTTAAGCGGGACCTCGACGAAATGGCCAACTCCGTGTATCGAGATCTCGCCGAGCGCGCTCACTTTTGGGATCTCTTCGATAGCCCGGGCAATCGTCGGGCGGTCCTCATAAGTTTCGGCCTTCAGTTGATCCTACAGTTCAGTGGAATAGCGGCGATCGAGTCGTACACCCAGGAGATCATCGAAGAAAGCGACTCCGGACTCTCGGCTGGAATAGCCGTGATAATATTGAGCGTGCTCCAATTGGCGGCTGGTCTGGGCGCCGCGGTTCTCGTCGATCGAATCGGGCGAAGACCTCTCCTTCTCTCGACGACTCTCCTCGCTGGTCTCACTCTCACGAGCTGTGCCGTCTTCTACCTCGTAAAAATTCACTTTGGCTATCCGATGAAGAGCCTCGGATGGATCCTCGATGCCTCGGTCATGCTCTACGAGCTTGTCATAGCTCTCGGTCTGAGTCCGCTGCCCTACATGATGCTCGGCGAATTGTTTCCAACCAATGTCAAGGGTCTCGCTGTTTCGCTCGCCAACATTTGGGCCTCTCTGCTCGCCTTCGTAGTCTCCAAGATGCATCAGGTTGTCACCGACACGTGTGGAATTTACGCGGCATTCGGCTGGTACGCCTCTACCTGCTTCTTCGGCATAGTCTTTGTCTTCTTCGTTGTCCCCGAAACAAACGGCAAGTCCCTCGTGGAAATTCAGGACGAGCTTAACTCTGGTCAAAAGATTCGCAAGTACGGGGGCAATACGGGCCAAGTCGAGGAGACCTTCAAGGAAAGATACGTGAGCAGCGTCTGTTGAAACGAGCGAGACGCAATCAAATTTCATCGAGACCCCATTTGCCGTAGTGCTTCTTCGAATCGGACCATGCTCCAATGGCGCGCGGAATTTTTGAAATTTTTGCAATCGACAAACCCGCCGGAAAAATCAACTATCCTTCCGAAAGTGGCTTGAGGATACCGCCGAGCGTGTGGAGGTCGACCCGGAACTGAGGTCTTTCAAAACAATCGTTCGTATAACAAACAAACAAAAACAGTATTAGGCTCGGTAATGGAAGAACGGTCAAATTTATACATATTTATCTACAGTTGTCACTTGCAATCACTTTTCTCGTCAACTTTTGTACGATCGGTTTTCTCAAATTACTATTTTATTGCCCGACACTGAATTTCTTACTGATTGCTACTTTCGGTCGGGTCTATTCGTGCAACTGAGCGTTCTTAAAAGTACGCTGACCTAACTTTCACATTTTTTTCGTTTCAAATTACCGTACGTTTCAAACGCCCGACAAGCGTGTCCAGCAGTGTCGAATTGAAAGAAAGAAAAAAAAATCGTTTCTGTAATCTTTTCGAACGCACGCTAGATTGCATTTTTTTTACCGTGCTAAGAAATGTATCTATGACAGACACAAGTGAATTTAACTATCGCAATACCCGAGAGAAGCCATTACTGGTCTTCATTGTATACTGTGAACTCGAAAACGAGATAATTAACGTTATTCTTTAATGATTATAGAAACGATTTAAAAAGATCAAGTAATTTCGGAGTCGCTCACACAACGGCAAACTTCCAAAATGCCCTTCGAGCTACCAACAGTGGTGTGGTCACTCAATGTTTTTTGTGGCGTAAACAAATTCTTCTCTACCTGCTAAAAATCATGCAGACGTTCCGAAAAGGTTGACCTCTCGGTGGGACTTAACTGCTCACGGGCAAAGTCGAGTTTCAACTAATCTTCCGAGTTGATGCAAATACTTGAAATATAGAGTTTGAAAAATGCTGTTGAAGTTTGCATCGTTGGAACGCGACAAAAAATTTCTTTCCTCCCGTCCAATTTTCTGCTCGACACATGTAAGAAAGAAAATCCCGCAAACGTATTTGAGGACCCTTACCAGAAATCTATAATCTACCCAAAAAAAATGTAGGATAATTGAAGAAAATGATAAAGATTTTTCGTTGCGTTCCAACGATGCAAACTTCGAGACTATTTAAAAAAGATATTAGCAATTGGCAATGAGAAATATTTTTGACGCCTTTGTGCCATTGGAACGATGATGTCTTCGAGATGTCCAATTTGGTTCGTCTCTCGTGTCGTAGTAGTAATTGCGCCCAATCAATCAATTAATCAAAGTTGCCGGTGGGACGTTTCCGTAACGGAGCAAGAGTGCGCGGCGGGAAGGCGTGGAGAAACTTAGGAAAACATTGATGTCGAAAGGATGCGTGACAATCGAACAATTTGCTCTCGCCAAGCTCCAGCATTCCGTACTTGAAATTAATGCTCTTGAATCGGCTTATGAAGCAGCTTATCGGAGACATCGTGCTACCCGTATTGAAAGGCACACGACCCGGAAAGGCTCGCGCCACGTTGTGGAAAAATGAGCCACGAAAGTAGTATCGTTCGTACGAGCTGCACGAATAATTCGATAGAGACACAGCTGTACGATGTCTACGTTGTCGCTCGAACAACAAAAGCGTCTGTGTCGATCTAATATCATCGGGCTCATCCCAGCGACACGAGAGATGATACCCACGAGGGGAATACTTGACGAACCCACGAGGCGGAAAATACTTTGTAAGATAGTGCGTAAGAAGAGTTCTTTTCTATTATTACATTTTTCCATTAGGAAGGTAGGAGTTAAGATGTTTTTTTTCTTTTCCAATGGCCAGAAAACACGAAATGAAAGATAACCAAGAGTTTTCGGTTCGTTTACGAGAGAGCGTTGTTAATATTTATTGCTGCAATAGCACCGTCGAGTGCGGCGCGTGAGAGCAAGGGCCCGAAAAAAGCAAACAAAACAAAACAAGGAAGAAACGTGCAGAGCAATATCGCATGACCATCTTCTATTCCCTTTTAGGCAGGGTTGAAAAAATTCGACTGAGACTGATATTTATATTAATCGTAAAGTATTTATTCGTCGCGCCTAGTACGGAGCCCCAGCGGTTCAAGAGAGAGAGAGACAGAGTGGAACAATCTGGAACATCTTTTGGGTAAACTGTTGGGTCCGTCTTGGGCGATCGATTAGAAACATCATTTGATATTTCCCTTTGAAGCAGGGTGCGAATCAACTACTGATTAACGACTTTAACGATTATTTATTACGTTGTCGATCAGAATGAACGAGGTATATCGCTTTTTTCCCTTTCTTTTTCAACGTTCGCCTTCCAAATCGGAAGAAGCGGAAGCCGAGGGGAAAAAAATGATATTTACGCTCGCGTATATGGCCCCGATGCAACAAGAGATTTTAGGCGAGCACCGCAGCATGACTAACTTATTCGTTTCCCTTTTAGGCAGGGTGAAATATTATGACGTTATAGTAATGCATAAGTTCGCGTACGTGAGAGAAGAAACAGCAAAAACAACTGGCCCTAATTATTTTAGACACACTTTATACAAAACTGTGCTGTCGTATAACTATATGTGTGTCGATGTATATGAATATACTTATATTTAAGAAACGCGTGTATTTCGGCCACGAAACACTTGTGGGAAAGGAATATGTATGGGCGTTGAAATTTCTACAATTGGTCTGTTATCTCAATGAATCTTGAATAAATATCATTTTTCGGCACGATGAAAACATCATCACGAAATAGATGATGTTATTGAGTTTGAAAGTTGCGTCAATTGGACATAGAAAAGCAGAGCTTCGAGTTTGATAAAAGAAAAACGTGGCCAACGGAATACACGTTTTCGAAAAATTCATATAAATTCGTTATTTACAAATTGCACGACTCTCTACATGTCCCTTTTAGGCAGGGTTCGAGACAAAACAAGTACGAATTCAACGTGATCCTATTTCGTAAGAAATTTCTACCATGTAGAAGTTTGCAATATTTAAGAGTAAGCGTAGATATATGTATATACCTTTTTGAAGCATTGTTCCTCTTGAATAAAAATGTTTGATCTGAGAGAAAAAAAAAAGAGCAAATATATTATTTATTTGATTTTGGTTATCTGAAGCATCGCGTCTGATGCGTGTATGATATACGATGTGGAAGGTGTGACTTTTTATTATAGTCACCGAAAGTGCGTCTAGACTCGTTGCGTGTCTTATCGCTACTTGGTCGTGAAAGTCTGAAAACCCGAGGGAACTGAGAGAGAAAAAAAGAAATCCGCACCAAGCGCAGCTAGACAAATGGACAACTATAGTATGTGTATATATTTTTTTCTTCCATGATTAATAACCGTTATACATAAATTGTTATTACAATATATATAAACATAAACCTTAATATTTCATTCATCAACGTCTTACGCAACACCTTACAACGGTTATACTCGAAATAATATGAATATTTCGTCTTATCGTTCAACGTAGCATCTATCGTGTATGGTACAAGTTTGCCACGAGCCGATAAACCGTGTCTTATTAGCATATCGCTCGTAGGCGCTGTTTGGTACACAAGCTCCTAAACTTCACTTAGGTACAATCCTATAAATATCATCTATCGCGAATGTTCATTCTCTCCTCGATAAGCATTCCGTATGCCTCCATACATATATGTGTGTATATTTGTGTGTGTGTGTGTGTGTGTGTGTGTGTGTGTGTGTGTGTGTGTGTGTGTGTGTGTGTGTGTGTATCAGTTCTATATTATCATTATTACTTAAGCTATAAACTTGATCATATATCTTGTTAATCAACATTTTTTAAGATAATCTCTTGCACAATTCGCATGTACTTATGCCCGGACTCCGAAACGAGTGATTGTCGCAACGGACTCGTAAAACTTCAAGTCAAATTTTCTTAGTTTTTCTCGTCAATTTATTAGTTATTCGACGTTTCGATGGACGTCGTCCGACTACCAGATTTTACGATATTGACCTTATACCCGCAAATCCATGAATTCGCGCTTCTGCCCTCTCAATAATGAATAAATGAAGAACCGGTTCTTCGTTTATTGTTTTTCTCTTATATTTACAGCAACGATTTTCGTGCGTACGGTTTTTTCGATTTCATCAAATATCTTTGGACCGACCGAGGGCATTGTAAGTGTACGTGACTGAATAAAATATAAGTAAATGGGCGACGATTAGGCCCGGCAAGTTTAGTGTCGTCTATGCATAAAATTGTACGTGGCACATGTGTCGGAAATTCGGTGTCGCTATTACAAGTTCTGCGGCGCTGTTTTTTTTTTTTTTTTTTTTTCTAGGAAAAGTCATCAATTTTATCACGCTGAGCATGATATAATATCGCGCATTACGTATGCCACACGAGGTCGAACAGTTTCACGGCGGGTAGACTTTTTTTTAACTTCCTCATATATAAATGTCACCCAAATGTATTTGCTCTTTTTCACCAAACTACTGGTCGCATTCTTTCCCGATTTTTTATACTACATTCAATTAAATATAATAATTCAGAAAAAAGGAACCAGTAGGAATTGAAAGGGGCAATATGTTATTATAACCGAATCCAAGAAAACACAAATTTGTCCATTTAAAACTGTGTCATGATTATCCGATCAACGGGTTTTACTTGTGATTTATTATATTTAAATATTGTATTTTATGAATTTCATTGAATGCACTCTGAATTGATCGTTCAGCCGTGTTCTTTGTACAATTATTTTCATTTGTTGCGGCTCAATCCATTTTGTTGCGAAAATCGACTTTTCATCTTTTACACTTTACAGTCAGTGTTTGCCAAAGGCTCTTTGTGAAAAATAATTTGATTCAATGCGATCACCTGTTGCCAGTAAAAATAAAAGAATCGAGGCGAAATGTTATTTTCGCGTTTATCAATCGCACAACAAATAAAGGATACTTAATGAGTGTACTGATAAAAAAATAAGTACGTGATTTCAGTTCATTTCATATTTTCTTAAGGTGACTGCGTCTTTTATGGAAATTACGTCTTCTTCTGTTCCTTCTCACTCTGAGGCCTTGAGGGTAAACTACAAACGGATGAGGGCTAACGAAAGTATAATAGTGAAAATCAAACACAAAGTGAACGCAGGACGGTTCCTCCTGATTGCTGGAAATAGAAATACCGTTTTTTTTTAAATTTTATGATCATAGAAAAAATAGTTTCAATTGTTATAGAGCCAGCAATAGTTTGGATTATTGCTTTTGGACTTTTGGATATGCGTGGACAAACATGGTTCGAAACAGACTTTTTCGAGTTTTATGTAGACCCTGAAATTTAAATGTATTTTAATTTTGACGTCTTTGATTGTTTCATTCATATTGCCGCACCGTAGATATGTCTCTCTCTCTCTCTCTCTCTCTCTCTCTCTCTCTCTCTCTCTCTCTCTCTCTCTCTCTCTCTCTCTCTCTCTCTCTCTCGCGGTCTTTTTTTATTACGTTTCATTAGTTCTTCTATTGATTGAAATTAATATTATTTATTTTTTTAAATGTAGATATAAACACTTGTTTCCAGCAATAATATTGCATGATGCACCCATATTTTTCCCTTACACTTTAAAATACTAAATCAATGTCGTGTCGGCTACGTGTTAACAATTGACTCAATCAAAGACAACATTGCACCCTGTCCATCACCGTACAATACATAACATTTTATATATATATATTTTTTTTAAATGGATTTCTTTCAGTGTATTTGTGGAGATTTTTTCGGCTGATTGGCTAAGGTCGCGGTAAGTCTACTTTTTGTCCCCTTATATTATCAACTAGGAGTATCATTAAGCCTTTTTTGACCCTTGCCTGTCTCTGGAACACTTCGCTTGCAGCCATTTTGTTTAAATGCTCGATGCTGCCCCCTTGCAAGTTTGTGAAGTGCACATGTGCGTTTTTCATTTTCGAGGGCTTCAAGAACGAAAAACAATTTTTTCAATAGACTAGCATGTTTAGTTCGCTCTTTAAATATTTTTGAGATGCTCGTTTCGTTGTCGCGATTCGATCGAAATATTCACGTCGAACTCTCCTTCCGTTAATTTATCGTACGCACATTTTCTTTTGGAACAACTTCAAACAGTTAGAAATCTGCACGAGGTAGAATACATTCTTCGAGGGCGTACTGCAGCAACGAAATATATTTTCTCAACATCAAAGATTTATTTCGCGACCACGAAGGCGCTCAAAAAATGTTTGAATTAACTCGTGGGCATTCCTGATACTTTGAGCGACTTCCGAAAAAAGGAAAATATTGTATGGCGTCGTTCCATAATTTACGCGTCAATTTGCCCAGATTTCTACACTTTTTGCATGCAGTAACGATTTCTTTGTGAAATTTGGTTGAGCACTCTCCGTATCGGCGTTACTCGAACCGTAACATTTCCCGAAGCCCTGGGCATTTTCCGTCAAAGTGATTCTTCCATCGTCCCTCGGCGTTCGCGAGTCGGACGCTATATATATTCTGTTTTGTTCTTCGTTTTTTTTTTGTACAATGCTCCATCCAAGTAATCGAGGTGCATTAATTACCTGAAGAGAGAAATCTAATAAAATTTGAGCTGAGGTTCCTTCGCGTGATACACGGTTCCGCGCTCTTTATACAAACGTACTTGGCTTCATTTCGATGCGAAGTCTTTTTTTTTTCCCGCCGTGCTAAAGTCGATCAAGATTGGCTGCGAACTCCGCCATGGCGAATTATACTTCGGAAACTTGGAAAATTCCATTTTTCGTTTCTACAGCGACGTCGTAGAGTTTTCAGGCAGCGAGTTGTCCTGGTTCAACGAGTTCAGCAACTCCTCGTTCTCCTTACGTACTGGGAACAAGAAAATCGACAAGATCCGGGCATTAGTTTCAGTCGCAATATTCGCCTGTACACGATATATCGCGAGAGATGATATTTTTTTATGAGTTACTTCGTCGCTCTAATGAAAAAAAAAAAATCTATCTCAATTAACCTATCAAGTTATTTTGAAGAGAAGAAAAAACACGTACTTCTCAGCAGGGTAGTAGGCTTCGATGTGAAATGATAAAACTAGAAATAAAATGCATGCAACGAGTGAGAACTAGTGAGGATGAAGCTAGGAAAATGTCTTTATTTGGTGGTCCCTACAGGTATCATTGAGGCTTGGATGATAATTGAGATTGGCCCGATGCTCGGCGAGTTCTTTCGATCCGATCGGGGGTGTGTGAAAGGAGCTGTGCGTGAGAGTGACAACAACAGCGAGGATCGAGGCCATCAGTAAAAAGGAAAAAGTCCCCATGATGATCATTCCGATTCTTCGATGCCTCCTGGCTTGTTCCAGCTCGAGGGGGCTCTTTACCACGATTTTTCCCTTGGATTCCCTAATTTCGATTCTCGTGGTAGGTCGAACCGAATCCTTTCGCCGTGAACCCGTTCCAGTTGCGCATGCTGCGTTACTCGCACGCCTGGAAGGACCTTTTCGACACACGCTCGCCCTTCTACCGTCACCTGAACAATCGACGTGGCATTTTTTTCTTTTCTTCTTCTTCGTCTTCTATCAATCTATTTGGTTTACAGAACAAATCTCGCGCGCTACGATGCATACGTTCCTATTTTGATAAATCGAGGAAAATTAATTCGTTCCAAGCTCCGCGACAAACTTTTCTTTATCCGCAAAAATTCTTTTGTATTCGAGGAAATCTTTTTAATTGTTTTTTTTTTACTCGACCGAAATCGTTGGAAGAATTTTTCTCGATTCAGAGCCAGTCGCGCCAACTTACCGAGGGGAGTCGATCTGCTGCAACTATTGGTCCTCGAGCGATTCGAGTGAACGCTCGTTCGTCTGCTGCCTGAGGGATCCGAATCGGAGGATGGTCTCGAGCGTCTCGGCCGATCGTTCGATTGCGAACTAATTGAATTTGATCGTCTCGGTATATCAGCGTGCCTCGGTGGATAAAGACCCGAACTGTGGGATTGCTTTCGAACGCTGGAGTCAGCTTGGCGATCGCAGCTCAAAACACCCGGATACGATTCGCCTATAGCCTCGTCCACGTAAAAAACTATTTTCTCGGAGGAGGAACCGGATATTTTTCGGCCGAGACTTGGCCCATAACCGGTCGAGTCCATCTTTTTTTTCTTTCGACTTTTCTATCGTACGATACCACGAAAGCACAGCACTATGTTCTCAGCTTGCCTCCTCCCCCCCCCCCTCTCACTCTCTCCCGATACAATTTGTTGCCAGCGCAATCACCTGTCGGATGGAAGGCCGAAATTGTATGGGAAGCAAAGCTCGCCCGTTGTTACATGGCTAAACAGGTATCGATCGAAGTTCTACGAGCGGTATTTTTCATGTCGCAACGCCTCTGTATATATACCTAAACATATATACGCACAATCACGCACGTATCCGTGGAGAAATTAGTCGGGGAGTCCCCAGATCCTACGACACCCCTATGAGAATTCGATATGGACGCCGGACGTAGGGAATCCACATTGAAATCTAAGTGGATTCCGCGCTACTTCCCGATTGACGACGTTTGAGAATTTTCTATTTAAAATTCTCAACGGGAATTTGAGGGATTTAGAAAAAAAACGTAACTTTTCGTGATCCCGTGCAGAAATTTGTTTGGGAGTCCCAAGTATACCCACATCTCTACAGGGATGTGATTTCAAAGACTTTTTTAAGATCTGCTCATTCTGTATATTTACAGTGCATAACGAAAGTATCCGGACACGATGATATATTTTAATAAATCGATATGTATCGTAATTATTTATGAGAAGAATCTTTTGTTGTTAAATTGATGAATTACTGATTGCAGTTAACAATAATATTCAATTTTTTGTACAACCTTTATGTCTTTTTTAAAACATTGCATGAAATAATGTTCGATTTTTATGTAACAAAAGAATTGGGTCCGATAAACGAGCTAAGGTGTAAACGTGATACGGAGTTGAATCCAATACAAATGTACGTGCCACGTTTAAACACGGCAATGGAAGTGTAATTGTCTGGGGCTGTATTTCGACGGCTGGTGTTGACAAATTGCTTTCGATTGAAGCTATTATGGATAAAAATAAATACGTGAAGTTATTAAAAGATGATTTAATACAAAGTGCTACACAAATGGGGATTGAAAGAACTTTTGAAATTCCATCAGGATAATGATCCGAAGCACAAAGCTCGTATCGTACAATAATACTTGTTATATACTTGTCCAAAAGGATTGCACCTCCACCTCAATCTTCAGACTTGAACCCCGTTGAAAATCTATGGGAAGAATTGGACCAGAGAATTCGATCAAGACCCACACGTACGAAAGATGAATTGAAGACGAGCACTACAGGAAGAATGGCAACAAATAAGTTGTGGATATTTGAAGAAAAAAAAAACGTATTTAAAATATGCCGTAACGTCTGAAAAACGTCGAAAATCAAAAAGGATATGCCAATGAATATTGAAACTTTGTTGATCATTCAAAAACCTGTCATTGCTTTTATAGATATCCAAATGTATTTGAAAAGTTAATATCGAACGTTATTTCATTCAATGTTCAAAAAAAGATATAAAGATTTTTTATGAAGCGAATATTATGGCACATTATCGTTAACTAAATAGCAATTTATTGAAATATACCGTGGTGTCCGAATGTCTTGGTTACTCGCGGTATATATTTTGTTTAAAAAATTCAACGTAAAAAAAGCGATGGTATCCATCAAGAATCGTATCGGATTCTGTCCGATAAAGTGGGAATCCTTTAGGATTCAAATTGGATTCGTACATTGGATTCCAATGGGGAGTCCCGATTAGAAATGGGTACAAGTGTGGAAATCCCATTGGATCTGTACGACAGTTTGTGCACGGGTACGCACGTAAACCCATCTATCGACTACCATTGACAGCATATCCGAATGATGTGAAGAATATATGATTATCATATTAATTGAATTAAAGTATTAAAATAATTATAGAAAAATATGGAGAAAGGCATGTATTTGACTTCACGTCTCTCGAATTCGATGCTTCGTACAAGGAAGTATAAATTTCGGTAAATATTGACCTCGTCGTTTTGCGAAAGCTCCGCTCAGGAGAAACGTTTTCCACCTAGAGAGGCATATTCAACGATATTTGTGTACGCGGTTTCCGACGTAACTTTCGTAAGCAGGTCGACTATTCGAAAAGCCTCGCGGGACAAACAAACAGGGCATGAAATTTGCGAAATTGGGGGTTGAGCCGCAGGAGAGCCGCAGGGTCGCGTGAATTCCCCGTGCAGCGAGGAAATAGATGCCCAATTGGAAAAGCACCGTGAGCATTGGCGAGAAGACGAAAGAAGAGAATAGTTAGGCAAGCTTGCGAGGGCTTCGAAAGGGCCTGTCTCACAAAATTTTTCGGGAAAATCCGCGCGACATACGCCTCTTCGTCCTTATGAAATTCGATATGTACATGTGGATGAGGTGTCGATGTACACAAAGTGTGAGTGTACGGATCAATGTGTACGTGGGAAAGACGCGTCCGATGTCCGAGTCGCTGGACCGCGGTGGATAACACCCGTAAATTTCTCGTCGGTCTAATAATAGGCGCGAGTGTTGCCGCCTCCTGTATTTTGGCTCCTCTACGAGCCCCGTGTGCGTACACACACGCACCCACAGATAGGCGTTTATAGACACTCTCGACGAGAGCCATTTCCCCCCTATCGTGAATTTTCCCTGCATCAACAAATCGCCCGTACGAATGAACGTAATAATTTATCGTACGGCGCACACTGTACTTGCACGCGAAACTAGAGAAGCTCGGCTTAAGAGGCGCTACGGATGGCGAGAGCGCCGGCTAATTCCCCAGAAGCTTTTGGCCTGCGCAACGTCCAACAAATTCGATACATTCTTTTCAACACGAAACTCACACTTGTTCGATATCATTAAATAAAATTGAACAAAAACAAAGGTATCGAATCTCTAATTGTACGATTTTCCTTAAGTTTGATTATTTTAACGTATTATTATTTTATTGTTTTACTTTATTTGTGGTGACAAAAGCAACGACAAACAATTGTTTTATGGAAGAAATCATAATTTGTTGTAACGAGGCGAAGTACGATGTCGCTATTTTTAACATACATTCCACATATCGTGACCCCGAACCTTTTCCCCGTACCTTGATCTTTTTTATTAATTCGTTTTTTTGTTTTGTTTTATTATCGATCCGCCATATTGGATTTGTTCCATCTGTATGGGGTCCGCCCCCTCCACGTGCTCACATTATGTCACTTATTTCCTTGCATTGAAAAAAAAAATAAAAATAATATCCACATTAAATTCACGGAAAGGCAAATTTGTCGCCATTCAAAAGAAAAAAACGTCTCCGTAAAGCGACCATGAAGAGTATTTCCATCGATGCTTCGCTATTATTGTAATGAGTAAAAAGTCACGTACACGAATAAAAATGTGCTTGCGTCGAGAAAGGCCAAATACGTCAAAGCAGAGAAAGTTCATGAACTAAATATAATTGACCGCGACCACACTTAATTACAGGAATAGAAATAAAAAGCGACGTGTTTACAGGTGACGGAAAATTGAAAAAGGACTCGACGAGTAGCGGGGCACGCCAGGGAGAGAGAGGGGGGGGGGGGGATGGCAGAAAACACAATAGCGAGTAGTTATAAAAGAAGACTGGAGTAATGAACGTATTTATTAAGAGCTACCCTTGGACTTTATTGGCTGCGGGATATTTTTAGATAGAATTCTAATACTAGGCCAACAACGTGGTACACTCGGCGTTGTATACTCGTCTATCGTCCCACGACCTGCCTCGAGCGTATACGAGCCCGCGTGTACCACGTTTTTCTTTCATCTATGTATATATGTATTTGAATATACGAGGGCGCCGACGCACACGTTTTCCTCTGTCGTCACGTCTCTCCTTCGTACGATATTTCCCGCTTTATCCATCATCAACTAATCCTTCTCAAATGTTCTCTCTCTCTCTCTCTCTCTCTCTCTCTCTCTCTCTCTCTCTCTCTCTCTCTCTCTCTCTCTGGCTGGATGCTTCATCACTTCGTTGCCGTCGATAAATATACTCCAGCAAATATTTGGAAGGAAACGTCACTTGAGGTGCCACGGGCAACCGATTGGTTCATCGACGTTGCTGTGGATGCGGCGAGTGAATCGTCCATGCGTCGAGTAACACTGGCAGTTTCTGTACCGCACGAACACACGTTGACGTGTAATTTACTCGTTAACGGGCCAAACAATCGCTTCCTATCGGCGTCATTCAATGATTGCACATTTATGGCCCCTCGGCTTTATCCACTCGATCGAACGATCATTCTGAAGCTATTTTCCGTCGATCGCGCTCACCAAAAAGTATTTTCAATGGGCTGCTAATCGGGGCGTTTTTCATATCCTCCCACGCGAAAGAGAGATCGAAAGTGAACAATCGTGTCGAGGCTTGCGAAAAAATTATAAGCACCTGACGGACAACGAGATTCTCGTATGAGGGGAGTTTGTAGATAGGCGTGTTTCTCGATTATATACGAGGGCTCAAAGATCCTGCTGTGCTAAGCCGCTGAATAACTTGGCATATTTTTACCGCGCGTCACATCGCGCATCTACCGGATCATTTCACGTTATATGTATGTATATTCAGAGCGAACGAGACGAGGCTGAGATTTTTGTAATATTCGAGGTTCATTGACCCGAGCAACGACCTCATTCGCGTTGGCTCGCAAGTTCCTGGATAAAAGCCAGCATACCGGAGATTCGTAGACCGGAAAAGGATGTTCCTCGTTATTCATTCACTGTCCCTTTTGATATTTAGGTCGCCGTGAAGCTTCTTTGCATTTTTCCCCCAGAGAGTCCTAAAGAATCTCGCAGTTTTTTTCAATCTTACGCATTTGTAAAGCAAGACCTTCAAGCGAGTCGACGGATTCGACAAAATTCTTCTGTTCGTTTGAGTTGGACCCGTTTCGAAAAAGAAAAAATGAGTTTGTTTTTGCTCAGGCGAGTATTAAAAGAGAGTAGACTTTTTCAGAGGCTTCGACACTGAAAGCTCAACAGTGAGTAAGACCTCTCGGCCTCGAGATAACGACAGTAGCGAGAAAAAAGTGCCTCGAAATTCGGAACGTAATTTACGAGACAATAAGAGCGGTGGAATTGGCGGCAGTCCTTCTCACTCCTGTTTCACGTTCAGCGCTTAAATTGATCTCGCCAGCTTCGCAGCAGGTACATAGTCTTTGGACCCGAGGAGTCTTTGTCCCCGTCAGCAGGCGGTTCGATAGCATCGATCGATTATTTTTCATTATTTCGACAAGGCAGCCGTGCCGGGTGTTCTTGTCGCAAACGAATATCGTCCATCACTTTCGAGATACAATTCTCCGTGTTATTGACTCGAGTGGCATCGCCTTTGTGAAAATTGCAATTCGTTTGTTCTTGCGATTGCTTTTGTGTAAAGCAACGATAGAAAAGGATCAAGAGAGAGAGAGAGAGGGGGGGGGGGGGCAGTTTGATGGAAAGATCGCGAATAGTAAGCGTACCGCGTAGGTAACGTCCCGTAGACGTAGTAATAGTAGGTACTATGGGTACGTGAGTAATAAAGGGGAGACCTGGGTCACTCGTCGCCAGGTCGCACCCAACGGCCGTGCGCCTTCATTCTCTCTCGCTCGCATTCCATTTTCCGACGGCTTGACATTCGCACAATAGTTTGTATTCCAGAGGCCCCGTCTCCGCGAATTACATCATACACCGTTGGGAAATGGAAAACCGCACCAACGCGGCGATATATGTACCCTTTGTGCATGTACATGTATACACTGTGCATGTGTACGTAACGATCTAGAGGCAGAGGTCGCAGGTAGTCTCGTACCATCGCCAGACACTCTGTACACGTGTCGCCATACTTTCACTTACACAGAGTCCAACCTATACCCGTCGTGTTACTCGCAAAGGTTCATTGGTTAAGAATACAATGGAGCGCAAGCTTTTACGATGCTTCTCCGACATTGGCGCATCGATTGAATTTGCGCCGAGAAACAGAGAGAGAGAGAGCGTTATGGTGCTTTCCTCGATAATTGAAACGCAAACGATCGAACCTCATCGAAGAACGAGCATTATTGCGATGGAAAAAACGAATTATCGAAAGATGTCGAGTTCGAAAATAACATGCTAATTTTATCCTGTTGGACCTGTCATCTTATTATTCCGAAATCGTTTGTCCTTCCGGATGTTGTTTGAGCTTATGTTCGAACGATTGAAAAAAATGTTTTATCAAATTTCCCAACGACGCCAAGGTGCCCATTTTTTTTATGTCAAAATGACGTGCGTGCGGTTGAAAAATGGTAGAATTTTTTAGGAAAAATCGAGGGAACGCAGGAGGGCTCTCGAGAGAGATAAATCGAAATATGGACGAGCGCTGTATGGGCGAAAAGCCTAGTATAGACTGATGATTCCTCGTGTCCGTTTCGCAGTGATTGACGCACAGGCCAATCGACACCAATCCGCCCTTGAATGACAGGTCCAACGTCGATATATCTATCCACGTTAATAACCGACGGAAGAATACTTATATTTTATTTCGATTATAGAACAACAATATTCTGACTCCCAGATTCCAGATTATGGAATAATATTAAGGGGAGAAGCCGATCGAGGATTTTCAAAAAATCGTTTTTTTCTGCTCGAAAGATGATTCAGCGTCTCGACAACAAGAAACAATAGGTTTTACAAGTCGGAAGAATCCCAAAAAGTTCGCAAGTTTGGTCAAGACACGTTGCTTCCCGCATCGATCCCTTTAGCCCCAGTGCAGTGCGATTTTTGAGCGATCGCTAACTGATGTTGCAAAAGCCGCTCGACAATACTTGAAATCGACCAGAAAACAAGAGAAAACGGGCAATGTTCGGAGGGGCAAATTTATGGTTCCGGTATTGTAGATTAAAGGTAAATTGTTAAACGCGTTTTCCCCAAAACAATGTTTTTTACACTAGCCGGAAGAGTAACGCAGTCAAACATGCACCGATTCGCTTGAAATTTTGAACGTGTCTTCTCAGATGCAGTCTCCATAGAACTGTCTACAGAATTTGCAATTGGTTATCAATTGTATTTATCACAACGCAGTTCCACAGCTCTTTGTACACTGTCGGCCAAACGTTTGGGTACAATAATGGAAATTTCTTACCGCACTGAAAGTTACATAGCGGACTCAAAAATAATTTGTTGACTTTCCAAAGTATAATTGAATTTCCAAAGTGGCGTTTTAAAGAGGACAAATTTATCTTTATTTTGCTATTTTAGAAAATTGTCTACGATTTTTTTCGCCCTGCCCGGAAAAAATGGACATATATAAACATAAATAAGCATGTATATTTTTGTCATAAATGATCATGAACGAAATTTGCCTTTATATAATCATATATAGTAATATATAGCCATATATGATCACATGTAATCATATATGGCTATATCATCATCGTTATATGTATATGAGTATATAGAATCATACAGGGTGTCTCAGAAGTAACATACGCCCTTCTAACATCTGGAAGGAAAAAAAAATTCTGAGACGAAAAGTCCTCAGTCATTTTTTGATCAGACGCATAGATAATTAATTATGAATTAAAATAAATAGCCAATCAGGTACTGGATACAGCGGAAAGGCAGCGTAGAGGGGAGGGATAGGGGAATGCGTTGTAATTGCGTGCGCCTGAAAATGTGTGCGGAGGGGAAATTCCGAAAGCATGTGTGCAAGTGTGTGTGTGTGTGTGTGTGTGTGCACTTGCACACATGCTTTCGGAATTTTCCCTTCGCACACATTTTCAGGCGCACGCAATTACAACGCATTCCCCTATCCCTCCCCTCTACGCTGCCTTTCCGCTGTAGCGAGCACCTGATTGGCTATTTATTTTAATTCATAATTAATTATCTATGCGTCTGATGAAAAAGTGACTGAGGACTTTTCGTCTCAGAATTTTTTTTCCTACCAGATGCTAGAAGGGCGTACGTTACTTCTGAGACACCCTGTATGATTCTATATACTCATATACATATAACGATATATAACCATGTTGAATCATACATTGATTTGCATACATACGCACAAATAAAAAATTACGAGAAAACAGATTTTGTATTTTTTTATTTCAAATTATATTGTCAGGTGTATCGCAAATTCAATATGTATATATATATATTAAGCAAAAGATTCTTCGTATAATCTTTCATTAATGTGGTATTATATATGGAATAATATCCATGGTCATATATGTTTTCGTTATTATATACGTTCAAATATGGTGGTTGCGGATAATTACGATTACATATATGATTATATATGACACCAAAATAGTTTGTACATCATGTATAGGTTCATATACATGGTCGCATATACAATTATATATGATACATAGTACATGTTGTATCATATATGAGTTCATATATACAATCATATGTTCATATACGAGTTCAGAGTACCAACTTTTGAACATACATGATCATCTATGGGCATATATGGTCCACACCTAGAAAAAAGAAATACTATACATGGTAATATATCTACACATATGATCATTCATGATGTCATGTTAAGGCATATATAATTGTACATAATGTTATATATGAGTGTAAATAATTATATATGTTTATATATGTCCATTTTTCACTGATGATACGCACTATTGAACGTAGACATTTTTCCGCTAATTTTTGGCCGTCGAAAATTAACTGCAGATTGTGGAAAAATGTTTCCTCCGTTTTTTCCATTGTAAACATGCATATTTTTAGCTAAAAAGGACATGTTTTATAAAAAAAAAAAGGCGTCATTGAAGAACTATTGGGTTTCAGAGGAAATGTCAAAGGGGTACAAAGTTGCACGGGTTACCACTGGAGTGGTTAGATTGTTTCAGAATTTTTTTTTGACATTTTATTTCACTATTTTTGGTTTGAATTTTGATGAGTGGAAAGGCTTCACTTGGGAATTATGGGGTCGAGGACAATGTATTGAGAACGGAAATTTGTTTACATTTTTATTTTTAATTAACTATCATTTTTTTGGTTTTTTTCCTCAAATTGTTCGGTGGAACTCGGACGATCTGTTTACGACGAAAAACTCGTATAGAGGAGGCAAGAGACTTGATTGACTATTGTTTGCGTTAAAAAGCAAGTCCTAAAGTTTAAAGTTGTGTGCTGCTGGATTTGTGAAAATGTCAAAAAATGTTGTGAAAGAAATCTGGAAAAATGTCAGCCAATTTAAAGTGAAAAATGACAACTTTTTTTTTCTTTAATATTTTGTCTTAAATCCGATAGTTCCCGAGGCACAACAACCAACTGACGACGATTATCTGAGTTCCACCGAAAACGTTTTGAAAATCTACAAAATTGTAGTTAATGAAAAATAAAAATGTTAAGAAATTTCCTTTTCTTATAGAGCCCCAGACCCCTAAATTCCCAAGTGAAGCCTCTCGACTCATCAAAGTTCCAACCAAAAATGGTAAAAAAAAAGTTCTGATAAAATTCCAGCCACTCCAGTGTAAACCCATGTAACTTTTTACCCTCTCGACATTTCCTCTGAAACCCTATAGTTCTTTGACGACACCTTTTTTTTTTTCTAAAACATGTTTTTTTTAGCTAAAAATGCAATACTGGGGCGAGAAAATACGGTACGAGACTTTTTCCACATGCTTTGCAGTTCATTTTCAACGGCCAAAAAATAGCCTAAAAATGGTCACGTTCAAAGTGCGTAATGGTAGAAAAACGTAGAAAATTTCTAAAAATCTAAATAAAGGTAAATTTGTCCTCTTTAAAACGTCGCTTGGGAAATTCAATCGCTTTAATTTTTGAGTCCGCTATCTAACTTTTAGTGCGGTAAGAAATTTCGACGAGTGTCGAAATTTTTGACTGTCAGTGTATTTTCAAGATTTTTTATCCCATATTAAAAAGTACAGAAGAAATCCTTTCGGCCGCGGAACACTTTCCACGAGAGGTCGTACTCTAAGGTCTTGGACTCTCTGATGCTGCCAATTGCGAATTGAAGAATTACATCGACAAAACATTTTCGGACACTTAAAACTGTGTATAATAAAGTTTTCCAAATAATTTTTTTTACGCTTTGGTACAGTCGTCTGTGTCGGCAAGGATTCTCACCCGTTTCCCTGTGCCCTCAACGCAAACGCGAAACTGTCAAGCGTTGGAAAAAAACGATTGCAAGCTTTAGTCCGGGGGGGGGGGGGGGGGGGGAGGGAGATCCCCGAGCAAGTGGTAACAGCCAAGTGGCCGGAAGGACGATAAAAAGTGAAAAAGACGAGTCCGCAAATAATGCCCGCAATGGCCTACGAAGAAACATCATAAAGTAAATATTAAAAGCAAATAATATTCTCTCTGGTCCAACTGGATCGAAATATGTAGGACCTCGATTCTGCTTCTGAGTAACATCGAAAATTGAGCTGAAGCTCGCTCGATAGGAAATTGGTATATGCTCGACAGGAAGTGGGCAGCTGTGAAGCCGGCCGTAAAAATATACAGTCGAGATCGCTGAGCGGATACCCGTCGACGTGAGCAGAGAAGCACAGTCAGCCCCGTTGATTGCATTTTTCTTTCATTTTGAAAAGCGCCCGTGGAAGGCCCGCATGGCGCTATCCTCCGGAGCGCGCGTTTATTGAAACGAGAGTCGTGTGAATTGTCTCGTGCAAACGTCAATTGTTCTCGGTTTTTGGGGGTGAGGATGGGCTCGCGGCAAATCGAGAAGACACGACGAAACGTCGGGACTTTTGTTTGAATGTTTTTTTGTCCCAACGATCAAAGTTTTCGCGACAACAATGCTTATGGAACAATGTTCCGAATTACTTCGTAGATGGAGGAGCTGCTTGATGATCGTGTGCTGGCCTATTTACGACATAGGAGAATACGGGATGGGCTTGTGTAAAATTCCATTTGATTGGATGACGTCAAGGCGCTGCACCATTTTTTCCCACTCACACTTATAATACTCGTTATCGACCCGATTTTTCATTCCTCATAGATGATTAATTTTTATTCCTATCTTGAATTTTATTTTCACTTTACTTCGTAATAAATGATTAACTTTAATTTCGGCCTATAATAATTCACTGATAATTGATCGCACATTAATTGTATGGTCTCGAGCACTTTTTCAAAATAGACCACGATGTTTTTTTGGATTGTTCTATGAAGCTACTTGTCCCGACTGCGAATATAGGTCAAAAATATTTTTTTCCCGACCTCGGTGGATAGGGGGACAGCTGCGAGAGTAAATGGTGCAGGGAAAGAGAAAAAACAGTGTCGAAGTTTGGGTCGTCGGAACACAATGAAAATATTTTCTTTCTGTTAGCCATTTTTTTTTTAAACGTTTAAAAAAGAAAATCCCTCAAATGTTTTTGAGAATCCTCATCAAAGATCGATAATCGGAATCTGCAGAAATAAAATGTAGGATGATAAGAAAAATGAAGAAATCAAAAAGATATTTCGCTGCATTCCAACGATGCAAACTTCAAGATTGCGAGAAAAAAATGCACTGGCACTGGTGCAAATCTCGCACGCGCTCCTCTCTCTTGGCCAGCTGATGCTTGTATACCGTTACAAGTGGTCTCATATGAGATTAGAAGTTCCAGCAGCGTTTTTGCAAATATACACGTATATATATAGCGCGGGGCTACTTTTAGTACGCTTATCCCGGAGCTCGAAAACCATATAACAAGCTGGGCGTTCTCTCGCGCGAAGGCGCGGTAACCCACTGCTGCTTTATATCCGCTGGCAGTTAATCGCGTGTTTTGTGAAATATAGTATATCGTTTTTTTTTTTGTTGTTGCGAAATCCCGCTTCGCTCCTACGAGCCTTAAAGCGCGTCATATTGCCTCGAGGAACAAAAAGTACCAAGTACAACGAGGCAATGAAATGTAGCGTTGTAAATTATGAATTAATAAATAATTTCGAGAATAAAACGAGCCAGTCGAAATTGAACTAGAAAGCGGAGAGAGCATTGACCTAGGCCAATACTCGAATAACCGCTCAGCCGTGCATTGGCTGAGAGCCCCTCTGAGGAACTCGCAGAGTGACAGGTGTGGGTAGAAAATGAAATGAAAAAGAAAAAAAAGACTTTGGAGCGGTGCGTTTTTTTGAATAAGCGATATATTTCCGCGTCTAAAGAAAGGACCCTTCATTATTGTCGGTTGATTATTATTCCAATTGACTTTCATGGATCGGGACTACCCCAATGAACGCCATAGTGGACTGAAGCGGGAAATATATCTACGCTTTTCTATTTTAGAGACAAGCGTCTAGCGCCCGGGAGAATAATTCCTTTAAGGTCCGTAAAACCGAAGTGCAAAGTGAAACAAGGGTGTCGAGTAAACCGGCCATTAATCGGATCAGCGCTGAAAAGAGTTGCGAGTATCACCCCACCCACCCATTCGCTCTCGCAAAATATAAACTTTTCTTGAGGAGTGAAATGTCTCGCCCTCGTCCAGGCTTTCACCCAACCTATTGAAAGTCCCACCAGTGAGACGCGATTGAAAAGGGATGAAAAGCGATTACCTGTCTCACTCGCACCCGTATCAATCGTGAGATCCGCGGGCCGGTAAAATGAAGAAAATATGGGAAAGCTGAGTCGGGCGGGGAAAAAGGACCGCGTCGTAGATTGGGAAGTGAGGTGTCTCCTTGCCGCGGCATAGAGAGGGTATTTAGCGAACGAGGACGTACGATTGAGCATCGCTATATGCGAGCGAGAAAAAAAGAGAGTACGAGGAGGGAAAATCCCTTTGAGGGAGAGCCCTTCCGCGGTACGAGGAGATTACGCCATAAAGATGAAAGCTCAAAAGTTAACTTGCCCCTCCTACGGTCCGTTCCCGCCATCTTTATTCAACTTTTCCCGGCATGCTATCGCGAAATCGATTATGACTAGCCCGAGTCGCGGCTGTAAGATACGTCGGAGAAAATGTTCTCCGATTGCACAGCTTTGCGAGCCAGCGAATATATCGACCAAGGAGGAGCAACGTTTCTTCTCAAAATGCCAAATAATATTTCACTGCTGTGAAAACGGTGAAATCGTTAAAATTCCCATCCCGACGGGCCGTCGCAACAACGTCCGAAGTGACCGTAGAGCAAACGAGGATGCGCAAACCCAGTAGATCGTTGATCGTTAAACAATGACGATGACATTCTAATAATATTGTCGCCGCAACGTCGCAATAGCGCGACCATCGTTTTCTCAGAGACCAGTCAATTCCATTTTCCTTCTCCGACGACACTCGAATGTTCCTAGGCTCTATTTGGCCGGCGACCTACCTCAACGGGAGAGTAAACACGAATAATCGATCGAGGAACCGATCGCGATCAACGAGTCAGTCGCTTGAGCGAATCTCCAAGATTGCAAAGGCCCGATCGTTGAGTGACTCTTCTTTGCGTCATGCCGAATGTAGTCCGGCGAATATATTTACATGAATATTATCTCGAGGCAATATAAATGAGAATGAGGGGAAAGCTTGCGGCGATCGAGGAACGCCGCGTCGCACTGTCACTCTAGAGTCCGCGCGGGGCCGGTGTTGAACGCGCGATCTTGGAAAACGAAGCAGATAGCCGTGAATCACTGGGGCAAATGGACGAGAAGGCGAGGACTGCGGGAGGATTCGGGCTGTCTGAGAGAAGGAAGAACGGACGCGCGCGGAGAGGAAGGATGAATTTTGCAAACGGCGAGGAATAAGGCGAGAACGCGGTGCAGCTGATGTGCCGCGGAAATCTGGTGGCTGACTGGAGATTCACAGACGTGCGCGCCTTTAATTTAGAGGCGTGGAGCGCCCTCGACCTCGCTCTTGACGCGCGCGAGCTTTTCCGCAAACCTACCAATACACAAAAGACACACACGTACACGAGGGAAAGGAGCCAAGGTGCACCACACACCGCGTCGCGTTCGTACACAGCCGCGAGACGCTTGTGTACAGGAGCAACGACGAATGTGCTTAAGTTTCCCTCGCTGGGATTCGCATCCCTGCCCCCCCCCCCCCCCCCCCCGCCCACGGCTTCGCGTAATAATATGCCGACGAAAACGTCGCGCGGTAGGCCGAAGGAGACAGGTAGTTGGACGAATAACCGGAGGCTTTCTCGTTATTAGCAAGTGCCAAGTTTTTCGCTCATCTCTCTTTCTCGTCTTCTTCGCTTCCCCCCTTCCCCATCTGCTTTTCACCCCGGTCCCTCGTTCTTTCGCCCTCGTCGATACGCGGACTCGCATCTCATTCGTCCACTATTTTTCTTTTAACACAGAAAAACGTGGATTTTTTTAGACTCGCACGTGGAGCAAGTGAGATTCATTTGCGGAAACGTTCTCGGGGTACGGGTCGCATCGTAAAGGGAAATGTTTGAAATCAATTTGGCGAAAGAAGGAAAGGTTCGTGGCCGGTGTTGACTTTCCATCAAGTTTCTTTGCCAGGCGCTCCGACAAGGCCAGTCAGGATGAGTTGAGGGCGGAAACGAGGCTGGCTCGAAAAAACTCTTTGCCAATGTTTCGAGCACGTCTTTGCACGGATCCGAATAAGACGGAAGTATTCGTTTTCTTTGATAAACTTGTACGCTATGCTTGAAAATAATCGTCGAGGTTACACCAAAGACCGCTCTCGTTATTTACGTTCGAACGAGACTCAAATTTGATCGCTGTTGATCCGAACGCTGAGCCACGATGAAAGAAAATAAGCGGGACGTTCCGATCGTCGTTTGATAATTGTTACGAATTTTGGCCTCTTCGACGGCGTCAAATTTTCTCGATCGTTTTCCCGTGAGCAGCGGAATGCTAATTCGATCCCCTTGGATTCAGACGTATTCTTACGAAATACACGTTTTATTTTATTCAAATTAAATTGAATGAATTTATCAAATTGAGGCTGATTCGACTCCGTTTTCGCCAGCTCCAAAAACCTTGGAAAAATTTACTAGATCGGACATTCGAGACGAGCAGGATTGAACAAAAAGACCAACAATCACCGGACTGAGGTCAGGATCATGTGCCAGGGCAGAAAGGACCGAAAATTTCTTCACTTGATTAAACGATTATTTCATTTTGCATTACCCCCGATCGCAGAACTTGGCGCACCCGATTGACGCAAGCGCGTTTTTCGTGAAAAACAATTCGGAAACCAGTACCGATTCAGCCATTGGAGTTAACGATCTCTCAAAGTTTGTCTCGGAAAGCACTCGCCGATCTCGCGCCACGCAATACCACTTTGTCCATATCCCGGCCAAGATTCTCGCAAGGACCACACGCGTAAAATATTTCGACGCCCGATAAAGAGAAGCTCACCCATATCGTCGATTATAGGGGCCATTCGCAGAGTAACGCCGACGAGGAGGAGCGACATCGCGAGGAGAAGACAAGCAGTCGCGATGATCGTCCATCTGGCACGTGGAGGCAATTCTTCGGGATCGACGTACTCCTCTTCGGGCACGTCCCTCTCGACGATCCGTTTTTTTCGTTTCTTCTTTCTCCGGGGCCGATGAAACCGCTCGCGCTTGTCCTCGCGCTTATCACGACCGTTGAGCGATACTTCGTCCTCGAATGCGTCATCGAGATTCAGTGCCACGTAATCGTCATGATCGTAGTGGATTTTGCTGAAAAAAAGGACAAAACTGACGACGTTTGCTCTCTCTCTCCCTCTCTCTCCCTCCCCCCCTCTCTCTCTCTCTCCCCTCGCGCCCTCTGCTTGGCGCTTTACCCGGCCACAAATACAATAATCGATCGATCGAACAATTTCTCCCGTTCTTATCTCTCGTAGCTTTCGATCCGAATGAGTATTTTGCCAGCTTGAGCACAGTCGAATGCCGCGCAAGTTATTCGGCCTCGATATCACAAGAATACAGAGGAGGGTTGACCCACATCGACCATTTGTCCGTGGCTACACCCCGAGCAGACTGGAACTGGCATCTGCGCAGCGTACCGCGAAATGACAATGCTACTTTGTTTGCCTTGTATCGGAGAGAGGATGAAACTTTGCTTATACTTACCGCCGCGGCACTCTTCTACGGCCAAGTCTCACTGAATAATGCCGATACTCAAATCAATACCTCACGCATCTGTCATTTGCCCTTCCGTAGTGCGAGACAAATCCCTCACGCCTCTTTCCAATTTTCACTATCAACTTTGGCCTTCCCGTGATTCGACATTTTTTCGTGATTTTTTGCATTCCGGAAATGAGAGGCAAAAACGTTTATTTCGCAGGACGCATTTTTATCGCGCTCTTTCAAATTTTTATCGCGCAAGTCTGCGCACTTATATTTTAAGATTTCGTGGCCACTGGGATCATTTTGTTAAATCCTTTCGTGAAAATCATCTCGTTAAAATATTTACGTATAACAATTTCGTAAAAATCATCTCGTCGAAATAAGAACAACGATTGTACAAATTTAATTCAACGCGAAAATCAGAAAGCCGACGTTTTACTTGACAAGTTTCATTTAACTGAGAAAAAAACAATTTCAGTCGTTAAGATTTTTCCTTCGCCGAAAAATGAATTCATCGAACGATTTAACGAAAAATGTAAGTTTTATGTAACGAAAACAAAAATCCCAATGTAAGGATTTTGTTAATCCCAAATTAATTCCACCCGCTATATTTTCGACACTATCCGATACGTTAAGTATTTCAAATAGTGTCGGAAATACAGCCGGTGTAATTAATTTGGCAAGGGAAAAGTCCTTCCTTTTGGAATTGTTTTATTTTTCGTCATATCAAACTCAAGTTAAATCGTTAAATTGTGGAACCAATTCATTTTGCAAAATTTGCACATTAATTGATTAATTTGCAAATTTTTCGAAATGAATTGATTTGAAATTCACCTGACACGCAACAGAATCCAATTTTGACACGACTCAGAGCCTTTTTTTAACGCTACATTTTATTTCTCGACTTCGGATAGAAAATGATCAATTGGTGTTTTCCCAGATCGGTTGAAGCACGAGCGTACAGCGATCTATGCGCTTACACTCGAAAGTATCATCGGGTAATACGGATAATCGGGTATAGGAAATTCTCATCTATCGTAGTAGATTCGTGAATAAATGAATATAGGTATAGGCAAAGTATGAGACAGAGGCGGGTAAACTCACAGGTGTGCCGCACTGTGGGAAAAGTAGCAGGCACTTTGGTGAATCCCCGGATAGTCGCACGACTCGGGAGCGAGGGCTTCGCGGCTCCTCTCGAAGTTTATCAACGCGAGATCCTGATCCCCGTCGATATCAAGCAGCTCGAATCTCGAGTCGAGGGCCATATTTACATCGCGCAGTACGTTTGGGCTCTTCGAGTATCTTCGCTTCTTTCGTAGATTCGGCGGCATCTCTGAAGCTCTTCGACGTCGCGTCTTGTCTGCCTCGTCACGCATGAAATTAGACAAATTCTAATTGCCAAACGAAACAAAATTTGGTGGAAAAAGAAACAATTTTAAGTAAAAATTATGTTTCCAAAATTTCATCAAAGGCTCCAACTTTCTTGAATTTTTAGAGATATATGAAGATGATTGTTTTGCATGTGAATCAGTACTACCGAAGAATGGTGACAAAGCAATTTCTCAAAAATCAGTAAATAGGTTTCTTGTCTCAGTAAATGGAGTCAAAGCAATTTCTCAAAAATCTGTCAACGTGATATTACTATACCTGTGGCCCCTAATTTGGACCACGTGGCCTTCATATTTCGAACAAGAGAAACACTTTTTCAAAAGTGACAAAATTCTATATTCTGCTCAGCGGCGCGGAGTGAAAAAAAGTATGAATCGCGCCCACACCGGTGTTCTACGCACCTCACATTTTTTTTTCACACGCATATCCAAGGTGCCCTGTGCCCACGCCAGAGTTCCACGTACCCCACTATTTTACACGCACATCCGAGGTGCCCCTCGACCACACCGGTATACCAATATTACATGGACACACTCGCCATGCATACCAAAATATAGTTAAAACATGTTATTTATAATGCTCAGATGTGTCATAACACAAAAGTGGCACGACTTTTTTTGCCCATATGCGTGGTATACACAGTTACGGGCTTAAAAGTACTACCCTACCAAAAATTCTATTGGTATTAACTAGATGTATCTATTTTCTTTTCTTTATTTTTTCATGTGCATTAACTAGATTCTTCGTGAAATGAAATTTTCCCTATTCCGTTCCATTATTAAATCTATTTATTTCAAATATACTTATTTATTCAAATCAAAATCGGTTTAATATCATCTAGTAAATAAATATTTTATTTATTCCTAATAAATCTGTGATTCGGTTTTATCTGTTCAAAAAACAATTGAGTTGAATGCACTAAATGGATCTATTGGATTTTTTTAAATTTAAATAAAATAAAATTTTCGTAGAGTCAAATATTTTTCTATTTCATTGGATTAATTAGGGGGGGGGGGGTGTCATTATAAATCTCTCTCCCCCACTTATAAATGCATTATTATAAATTCTCTCTCTCTCTTTCTCTCTCTCTCTCTCTCTCTCTCTCTCTCTCTCTCTCTCTCTGAAAGATTATATATATACTCGTGTACACACACACACACACACACACACACACACACACACACACACACACATACACACACGCACGCACGCACGCACGCACGCACGCACGCACGCACGCACGCACGCGCACACACACACACGCGCGCACACACACACACACACACACACACACACACACACACATACACCCTTGGCCAAAAGTATATATGTAATATATATATATAACCATAAAGCACCCTGTAATTTATCTATCTGGACAACAAATCGAATAGCTCGGCGAAAAAAAAATCGTAAACCAATTTATCAAACGACATTTTGAAGAGGATAAATCCAGCTTCAATTTGCTTTTTTATTTTCATTTTTTCGAGTTTTCTTTGTACCCGGCAGGCCATTTTGAAAATGCCGGTTTTTTACGATTTTCGCACTTCGCGGAATCGCGTGCTGGACTTAGAAAAATAGTAATCTCACCATTTACTGATAAGATCTTTGAACAGGAAAACGTTAGCTTTAGTTTCGTTAAAATATAAAAATTGCGATTTTTTTCGCAGGGTAATTTAGTTTTTTCTTGACAAAACGCCGGATTTCCGAAAAGCCGGCATCGTGTAGCGTATTGGATTGTAGATTTGGAATATTTAATCTAAGGAGTAAAAAGTCGTATTTTGTTATTTTTGAGTCACTCAATTTTTATTAGATTTTTTTCCAAAATAATTTCGTATCGCTAGTTTTGCTTGATAGTCGACGATTTTTCTCATCAATTTATTGCCGTTACTTTGAAACAACGATGTTTTAATGGGAATATCACGAGGAGAAAAGGTACATCATTTAATTTGTAGGTCCTACGAATCAAATGACATTCTGAGCTTATATGGAATTAAACGAGTGAAAACTGACAGTCAGTCAAATCGAAGGTGATCGGGAAAAATAAAGTGGCCACTCTTCGGTAGAATCGAATATTAGTGAGAAGTGCTCTTAAAAATCAATGAAAAGTGTCATCTGATCCGTACGACGTACAAATTCAATTACCCCTTGGCCAAAAGTATTAGGGACTCTATATTTTTCTACTTTTTCTAGTTTAGGGTATAAAATTGAACTCTTTTTGTTTTCTCCATGTATTTATTAGTAAATTCAAACAATATTATCAATAGATGGTTGGTCCACCTTTGGCTTTTATCGCAGCAGATATTCTACATCGGTTACATAGTTCCACTCCCGAACTGACGCATCTTTAAGCGCTGTTTCTGACGATATGCTTTGTTTTCTGACCCCCTGCTTTAGTATAGTAATCGTATGAAAGCTCTATACTTTTCGGCATTTTCGAAAACAAAGAACCGCGATCAACTAATGAAATCGGAGAAAAGGGCACCTCCACTCTGAGATTAGCAAATGAAGGATGATAAAAGTTTTTCCCGAAATAAAAAAAAAACCCACATGTTTAGCGTTTTTACGATCCAGATTTTTTGCAATTCACCAAAAGAGGTTTTCTATTGTTTAATTTTATATTTGATGATGCCATCGTAGCTTTAGTTCAACGCAATTGAAAGAGCTTTATGTACTTTTTAAAATATCAATATTTTATAGGAGTGCCTAATATTGTGGCCAAGGGTGTATAACTTTTATCCTCTCGATATTTTCATTAAAAATCCTTTATTTCAAAGTAACGGCAATAAATGAATGAGACAAATTGTCGACTATCAACAGAAAGCCATGCGAATATTTGTTGAACAAAAATCTTTGAAAAATGTAGTGACTCCAAAATAACAAAATACAACTTTTTACTCCGGCTTTTCGGAAAGCTGTCGTTTTTTTTTCAATAAAAAACGATTTTACGCTGCGAAAAAAATCGCAAAATTAAAAAAAAAAAGAAACTAAAGTAAAACGAAATTTTCCTTTTAAAAAATCTTATCACTTAATGGTTATCACTTAACACTAATGGATTGCTATTTTTTTCAAGTCCAGCACGCAATTTTGCAAAGTGCAAAAATCGTGAAAAACCGGCATTTTCAATATGACGTACCGGGTATTAAAATAATCGAAAAAATCAAAAAACAAAATGAAGCTGGTTTTATCCTCTTCAAAACGCCGTTTGCTAAATTGGTTTACGATTTTTTTCGCCGAGATATTCGAATTTTTGTCCGGATGGAAAAATTGCGTAAGTTAGGTATATTTGAAAAATCTATAGCATGATATTCGATAAAACTCACTATCACAATGATATCAACTAATTGATGTAGTTTATGTCGTACAAAAAAACAATTTTAAGAATTAATTTGGTCTCTTATGCCGTATCCGCGACTAAGATGCTACAAACACTCGGTGGCGTAGGGGCAGCATGCATAGGTACAGGTAGATAAGCTGTAAGTTCGATTCCGTATGTAGGCGAAATATTTTCTTCGATTAAATAATTTCAGAAGGCTAGGGAATGACGAATTATGATACAGAATCATTGTGGTAGAACTCGAAATTGAATATTTAATTTTATTCTGGATATATGAAATATTCTATGCATTTGTCCACTCGGATTTGTAGTGTATATTGTAAGAAAATAAAGATTTATTCAAATCGAATCTTTATTTATTTAATTTAAATATATTTAATATTTAAAAAGAATAGCTGAAACAAGTTAAACATTATATTTGAAACAAATCGGATCGTAGGCGGTTTCGACACAAAGAAAAAACCTATTCGATTTACTTAGAAGAAGGTGTGGAAAAGAAGAGGGATCAAGACATCCAACAAGATTGGGAAGGTATAGACAGGTCCACGTTCAGTAAGGACTACAAGGAGATAAAAGAGAAGCCGGGAAGGGAAAAATACTGGGAGGAGGAGGGGACGGCAGGAACTGTGAAGGAAGAATGGGCAAGGCTCAGGTGTGGTAACATAGGAAAAGCGGGGAAAAAGGGGTATGGGAACTGGATGTGTGGAGTATGTGGAAAGGAAGAAGAAACACTGGAACACATTTGGAAATGTGAGAAAGCAAGAGAGAAAATTAACAAGAACTGGGTGAACGCGGTAGACAGATGGAGAGAGGAAAGAGAAGGAGAAAATTTAAGGAACTGGTGGGTCGAAACGCTAAAAGGGGAAATACTGAAGGAAATATGCTACTACGCAAGGGAATTCGGTAGGCTAGCAAGGGGAGAGCAATACACCGCGACAAATAGTTTTAAAAGTTAAACTACCAGTCATCGGCGAGATGAATGGCAGCTTAAGGCGTTAGATATAAGGACTAGCATGTAAGAGCAACTGTAAACAAGAAAACATGTAAGCGGGATATAAAAAACGCAAAGCGTTATATAATGAGGAATAAAGAATACAATATAATACCTATTCGATTTAAATAGATCCTATTTAAATGAAATATCTTTTTTTGCAGTGTACTGTCTACATGCACCGAAAAGCGAGGAAAACATGGTAGTATTGTATAAATTAAATCTTTCAAGTTTCGAGTTAATCTGGCCTTGAAATCTGTTTTCGATACAAACTTCAACACTCCCGTTTAAGCCCTTTAAGGGTCGAATTTCGATTCTCACCACTCTTGGAAAAAAGTCTTATTTTGATTGAAATATATCGGGTGTGTGGCCAGAATTGGGGCCACAAGTATCGTGACACTGTCGGTTTCATCAATTCTTGAATTTTGCGACAAACTAAACGGACGCGGAAGAAATGCGCATTACTTTTCTCAGGTTTATCGCATAAAAAGAGTGTATTTTCGATAATGATTTGAGGCTACGTCGCGTTTTCGAGATTTTTCATTTAGCTCGTTCGGAATTGCCTTTCCTGCGAGCGATAAGCTTCGTTTCGTCTCTAAGGGAATACGCGCAATAACGGTAAACGGGAAAGCTCCAATTTATATGCAAATTTCGCGCGAGCAAGCTCTAGACCGCTCCGGGATGCCGAGCTCGAGAACACGTGCTATCAGGAGGTAGCGTATGCGCGCCTATACTTTCATAACCCATAGGAGTCATTAAGGAAAGCGATTAATGCTGTTCGATTGTCCGATTCGTCGGAGAATTCGGTGTATTACCCGTACCGAAATTTGTTAGCGTGTCCCCCTATGGCACATCCCTGTATGGATTTCATAGGGACGCCGCGGGTGGAGAGTCCACATTGGAATCCGATGGGATTCTGCACTATTGCCCGATAAATGCCGTTTGACTATTCTTACCACGTTCCAATCGCGAATTGTAAAACGTCGCGAGACAAAATTCGGTGTGTTGAAACATAACCTGTATGCTTCGTGAGTGTGTATGTGTGTCGTGATATTATGTCAAAGTGCAGTTGAACAAATAACAAACGAAAATTTCAGTCATGGGAAATGATTGGATCTTCGAGATCACGGATCACGGATATATATATATATGTGTGTGTGTGTGTGTGTGTGTGTGTGTGTGTGTGTGTGTGTGTGCGTGTGCGTGTGCGTGTGCGTGTGCGTGTGCGTGTGCGTGTGCGTGTGCGTGTGCGTGTGCGTGTGCGTGTGCGTGTGCGTGTGCGTGTGCGTGTGCGTGTGCGTGTGCGTGTGCGTGTGCGTGTGCGTGTGCGTGTGCGTGTGCGTGTGTGTGTGTGTGTGTGTGTGTGTGTGTGTGTGTGTGTGTGTGTGTGTGTGTGTGTGTGTGTGTGTGTGTGTGTGTGTGTGTATATCATCACCATCTATGTCATCACATCAATGATATATCTATATAATCACGGATCCAATCATCACGTATATCTATATATTTTGTTTGGTAAATTAAACCGACAGAATGCAATGGGATCCATCAAGAATCGTATCGGATTTTCTTCTATAATGTGGAAATCCTTTAGGATTCAAATTGGATTCGTATATACTTCAGTGGGGAATCCCGATGGTAATCCAATGGACAAGCGGGGCGTTTTAGTTAGGGATCCAAGGGGATAGCCCATTTGACCCTATGAGGAAGTAGGAACTGGTATTGGAATCCAATTGGACCCCTGCAACAGTTTCTACATGGGTACTGATAAAATGAAAATTACCGGAACGTTGTTTGCGATGGTCCCGGGAGGTTGGATCTTCGATGTAATCGCAGCAAGGTGCGGAATCGTGTCGACGATGATGACGAGCATCTCGCTTGTGTGCTTCACGAGGATAGCGCTCACCGTGGCTATCCATGCGCTCGTTATCACGATGACGATGATGGTAACGCTGTTGATGATGATGATGATGAGGATGATGATGATGATGATGAGGACGATGATGATTCTGCGATGAGGAAACGGTCGAGGAGGAGGTCAACCGGGGTCTTCGGGGACTGGGTGGAGCGCTTCCGGACTTCTTGTTGGCGGTGCTCGAGGCCTTCATCGCTTCCACCTTGGTCTCGACGAGAGCGGCGAGAACGGCCTCGAGACGGACGACCTCGCCACCGTTCGAGGTGTCCTCCGTTGAAACAGCCTTGTCCGCGACATCGGAACCCGAAGGCATAACCGTCATCGCGCCAACTTACGCCCGTCCAATACCAACGGCGCGAACGGCTCGCATCGCCGCGGCAATGTAAATCGCAGGTCTTTGCTCGTCGTCGTCGCCGCCGCCGCCGCCGCCACCACCACCACCTTCCCAAACTTGACGATCATTCGCTGAGTAGTGATTATTTTTTCTTCCCTTTTTATTTTTTTTCTTATTTCTACGCCACGAGGGAAGGAAACTCAGCGTTCAATGTATTTCGGAAACTCTCATCGCATATCCCCGCAGCTATGCGGTGACGAGGGATTCATGCGGATTGCAAAAAATTCGTATCTTCCTGTTACGCCAGAGTGACGGGATCCTCGATGTTCCTCGTGCAAACGAAGATCTCGAGAGTCGTCTCCGTCGATTTGCCGTAACTCACGTCCTCCGTGCGACTCGTTACACTTATTTCACCCAAAGGCCTCCAGCGGTGAAGCTTTCCCACTATTCTTCGACACATTCTCGTTCTCATTGGCCCTTTGCCGACACTCAAAATTTTCCGACGACACTTTGTTTTTCTTTCTTTTCTCCCTGCTTATGACGCTTTATTTTTTCGAACGCCTCGATAATCGTTTCGCGCATAATTTCCGGCTCGTTGACTACAAACATCGCTTTCGTTCATCGTATCCTGTTGATTTGCGAAATATTAACGACCTCGTTAAAATGCTGGGCGACGAACGTGTTTCACTTTCGAGTTATGAATTTTTCAGGATTCTTGGTACAAAAATTAATGAATACGCTCTACTTCGGAATAAGAAAAAAAACCTCAGTTAAAAGAAAGAAAAACAAGGCGCGTTCGATGCTACCGGATTCGAAATATTGATAATCCTGAAAAAATATCAATGACGGAGCTGAGAAAGAGCTCCTTTTTGCCTGATATGCACAATCTTTTCTTATTTATTTTTTAAACAAATTTAAACTAATTCAAAGAAATTATGTATATTAAACCAATTTGGTGGTGACTTTGGACTAGACACCGACAGAAAAATTCTATTGATATTGACGAGATGCATCTATTTGATTTTTTAAATTTGGATTGACTAGCTTTTCCGTGAAATCAAATTTGTCCTTTTGCATGTCATTATTGAAAATATTCAAGGTGTATTTAATATCGCCTTATAAATAAATATTTTATTTATTCCTAATGAATCTGTAATTCGGTTTTATCTGTTTATAAAACGATTCAGTTGAATCCGCTAAACGTACCGGTGGATTTTTTAGGAATTTAAATTGAATAGAATTTTCGTACAGCCAAACATTTTTCTATTTGACTGAATTAATAGTCTGCCTATAATGCAACACACACCTCAAAGGGGGTAAGCGGGTAGAGGGGGAGAAAAAGGAAGTATATATATATATATATATATATATAAAGGTTAGGTTTGAAATATCTTAGCATGATATTCTATAAAACTTTCCAATTATCACAATGATATTAACAAATCGATATAGTTTATCAGTTACAAGAAATAATTATAGGCATTCATTTGGTGTCTTATGCCATATCTGCCACTAAAATGCTACAACCACCCGTTAGCGTAGGGGCAGCGTGCGTAGTTATAGGTAGGTAGATGTTTTAGGTTCGATTCCATATGTAGGCGATATATTTTCTTCAATTAAAATCATCTAGAAGGCCAGGGAATGACGGATTATGATACAAAATCATTGTGGCAAAACTCTGAATTGAGTACATCATTTTATTTTCGATCTATGAAATATTTCATGCATATAGTACACTTTGATTTGCAGTGTATATTGTAAGCAAATGAAGATTTATTGGAATCGAATCTTTATTTCTTTAATTTAAATATATATTTAATATTTAATAAGAATAGCGAAAAACAAATGGAAAAAATATATTTTAACCGAATTGGATCGTAGTAGGCCGTTAGACAAGGAAAAAACCTATTTGAGCTAGATATATAGGGCTTATTGAAAGGAAATATTTTTTGGGCAGCGTACAAATCGTATTTTCACGACCGTTTCACGAATTTCATCGAAAATAGAATGTCTCGTTTTCCAAATGGATGAAACGTCTCGGGAGATTTCCCATTTCTCGGCAGATGGTATCGCTTGCCTGCTAGGGCCTGAGTACAGTGAAATCGCGGAGAATCGAATGTGAGAAGGATACCAATTCGAAGAATAGAGACAAAATCCTCACACCCCTCTCCGCCTCCCGATGTAAACTCGGGTGAAAACTTTAAATTGATACAGGCTTCTCGTCCGAAGCAACACGTTGCATCGAATATTTATCCCGATATTTGGTGGATGAACAAACTTGTGTCGTATGGAACAAAAGTAGCACAATATAGACTACTCTCTTTTTGAATATTCATTCGCTCTAATAAGAACGACTGTGGAAAAAATTCCAATCAGAATATAATTATTTTAAGGATAATCGCTTTAATAATTACCCGGCTTTACTGTGCTGATAATAGATATTTGCTACGAAAAAGAGAATTGAAAAAATTGTAAAAAAACATATATTACTTTTCATCGCTCCTTCTAAACAAATAGGACGGACGTGGAAAAGTGTAAAGTACATAGAAATTTGAAGGAAGAATACTTGACGAAAGTAGCTCGTACGTTCGCTTTGTCGTCACACGCTCTCTCTCTCTCTCTCTCTCTCATTTCAGAAAGCAAGCAACGATATATCCGTGTATATGCCAAAGTTATTTGTCTCATTACATTCGTCGCGTATACTACAAATTCGTCCCCGTGTTTCAGAGGACTCGTGACCTCTTTTCTTCAAATATCCGGAATCTCCGTGTTCCTTTTATTTTTCGGAGTGGCCGGAAGGGCTCTGGCAAAGAAGGTTAAAGCGGTGGGGCTCGTTTTCCTGGCTTTGCAAATTAGCAAATAATTGTAGTCGTACAGTTTAGAGGATAGAGAACACGCGTTATTTTCACGAGGGAGTATCTTTGCATTTATCCGAGATATTTCCCACAATTCGGATATTTAGTCTCTTGGATCGAAGGAATTATCGTCCGAACAAAATTGACTTAGCCAACGCTGCTCTGACGCGTGCGATATATTCCTATAGATTGAATTTACGATGGGAGTAATTTAATTACATTTTTTTTCAGCTCTACGCTTATAAGATTCACTTTAGCGTCGCCTGCGATCTGATGAAAAATGCATTCGATGCAATTGAAATGTTACACGTCAACATCCATTACCACCGAAACTCTCCTCGATGTCGAATGCATTCCCATACTCGCATGTTACGAACGTCATTTTGCCACATCGACGCCCATTTCGTCCAGGCCAGCTGGGACCGCAGGTGTTTCCCAAACGATTAATAATTTCAAGGGAACGCGTACCTGATCGAGTTCTATCGAACAAAGAAAAGGTGGTTCAATTGTTCAATAATGGTTTATCATAAATATTGCATTATCGATAAAATTCATTGGGAAAAGAAGTCGAAGAACACTCGTGGCGCATGTGATTTCAGCCTCCCCACGCGATAACTCGAATCGGGTGTGAATTTTGGCGATACGAGTCATTGGCCACACGCGGAACAAAAACGGAACGATCTCACGAGCGCTCGTAGCCGGAGTATCACTACAACCCTCACTATTTTCCAGAGTGACCGAATAATATATTAATTTTCGATTGCCTGGATCGCGGAGTCTCTCGAGCGTCCTTTCGATCCTCCGCGCGAGCACTCTGCGATCTCACCACCCAGAGTGGAGAACGCGGAGCATCACAGATTCCGTAGCGACGACGACAGTCCGTTCGGAATCGAGTCGTTAATCGGACTGCCGCGTGGCTCGCGAACCCTCCGCGCACCGTAGGGGACTGCACGCGAGAGGATCTCGAGCGCGCGAGCATTCCGGTGCTCTGTTTACCAGCGGAAAATTAACAGGCTATGGTGAAATTCTCTCTTCACTCTTGTGGGCGTACGACGAGAATTCCCCATCCTGAGTACGTGGCGTGTTGGCCGTGTGTGATAAATACGAGCCCTCGAAAACGCCAGACGTTTATTGCGACGCGTTAATTGAAAATAACACACGTGTCGAGAATAATCGGCTGTAAAATCGGCACGTTCGACGGATTTATTTTTTTCTTCAATGTTTACCGAAAGTTTGTGTGGATAGAGGCACAGGGGGACCGTCGATTAATACGGCAAGTCAGAAGTAAAAATAGCTTCGGGAATGGCCTGATAATTGGCGGGTATTGACAGCTTGGAAACCGAGGCTTTCCTGGCTAGATACCCCCAAGTCTAATTCGCCTAGCACGTCATCAGTTATTTTTTTTTTTCAACAGTTTTCTTTGCAGAGAAAAAATCCAGGAAATCACTGTCGATGACTATTCCAAACAAAAACGGGTCACATTTCTTCTTGCCAAAGAAAGAGTCGAATCAGCGCAATCGAAGGACCATGCATTCAATGCACTTGCCTGAAAATTTGAAAACATCACCACTTAAAACGCCCACTCGACCCCCCGAATACGGCGACTATTTCTTCGCCAATAAAAAATAAAGGCTGGTGGAATTGTTGGTCGGAGCGGCGAATGATCGGCGAGTCTAGGGGCAAGAGCACGCAGGGTGGTTGGCGCACTCGCGAAACTACAACAGGCGGAGGCACTCTATCGCGAGGCAACACAGTTTCGCGTGGATGTAAGAAGATTTGAACGTACGGTTTGTGCCAAGTGGGTTAGATATATGTGTACGGAACGTAAAACGCACGTTACTCTGTTGGGTTATAACGACGATAAGGCAACTCGTTGCACTGACAATGGAGCGCGCAGACGCCGCGAGCCTTCTCAATTCGCAGCGACGAGCTGCATCGCTCTATAGAGTGTGCTGCCGTCAAGGTACTTATAGGAGGAGAGAGTAGAGACAGATAGACCGATAGAGAGAGGGATGATGTTTACGCCATATGAGAAAAAGCTCCGTCGCGGCGTGAGAAGAGCGAAAGTGGTAAGAGTCGCGATCGGGCCAGCCGTACGAATACACTGTGGAGCCGTGACTGCCGGCAACGAGCAGATGGCTAGTGGCCACAGCCAGGAGAGCACCCACCTACCAGTCAGCCAGCCT
Source organism: Ophion obscuratus (assembly GCA_964007375.1). NCBI lineage: Eukaryota > Metazoa > Arthropoda > Insecta > Hymenoptera > Ichneumonidae > Ophion > Ophion obscuratus. Next base: position 60,040,299 of record OZ023316.1, on the reverse strand, counting down.
GCGAACCTATACGCAGGTAGAATACGCTAGAGGGAGAGGCCCAGAAAGAGAGAGAGAGAGAGAGAGAGAAAGAGGGAGAAAGAGAGAGTACGAAAATAGGGGTCGAGGAGCGAGGGAGAGGGGAAAAGAGAGATGTTATGTCCAGGAGAGAAGAGGGAAGAGATGAGAATTCTTCCATGTCGTGTTCGCAGCCTCTCGTTTCCTCTTCGACCATCCCTCCGCGTCCCTTACACCCACCATCCCCTTCGCGGTGGATACGAGGTGGTACAGGCAGGGCGAGGCATTCCCGAGCTGGCTGCGTGGCTCCTAGCGGCGACGCGTACGAGCCCGTAGAGATACCAAATGCGAAAGGACAATGAGGCACAGGCAGAGAAGCCTCGTATAGTACAGGTCGAGGCTCAAAGAGGGCGGGTGTGACGAGGACGAAGATGGAAGTGTGTGGCGACAGAGAAAGAGAGAGAGAGAGAGAGAGAGAGAGGGATAGCAATCGGGCGCCTGCGAGAGGCGGCGTCAACGCCGATGAGAAGGATAGAAAGGAATGAAACTCGAGGGACAGAGGAGGGATAGGAAAGGGGCTAGGGGTAGAGAGATACGGCTGGGAAGGCAAAAAAACAGTTTGAGTCAACGTGCCAGGGGTTGAAATGAAAAAGGGATGCTGGCGACGAGAGCATGGAAAGTGAAATATTTTCTCACTCTTTTCGTTCTGGAATGTGCAAAATCCGGCATTTTTCCCCACTCTTCCTTTCTCTATATCTCGCCCTGCCAATCCGGATGTTTTTTTACGCTTTGTTCATTTTTGCACGAGCTGAAAATTCCTCGGGAGAGTTCCGCAAAACACATTCCGCTTAGCCAGTCGAGCAGGGCCGTTCTCTCGCGCAGCATTCCTAAATGATGCTGCTCCTGCGTCACGCCGATAAAAATGACAAAAGAATACGCGAAAGCATTCCAAGAATTTTGTGTTGCCCTTTTTTCAAAGTATCGCGTTATATAAAGAGTTCTTGCAGTTGCTCTTGGAAGAATTCGAGCGGCGTCGATTTAGATTGGCCAACGATAGGCAATATCCGATATAACCGTTCCAGTCTGTGAGAAAATTCGAGACAATATCGACCCTTTGATAAATACGCGAATCATCCCGAAAGCCAAGTACCGATTTTTATGAAAACCATCTATTGCGACAATTTTTTTTGCAAGTTATCGACCATTGAAATTGTCTAGCTCGAACAAACTGAACGGTTACGAAATAAAGCCACACTGGCCTCGAGCTTCCTGGATGAGGGCGTTTTTCAAAGGCCACTTACGCGAACTTACCAATCAAGTATATTCATTTAGAACAATTGAGCAGCACAACACCGTCGACAGAATCCAGAGCGCGTGCGCAGTCTTTGTTGCACAAATCGTTTCAAATTCTGCAATAGAATATAATTACTTTCATAGTAGAGCGAAAAACATGACGTTAAAGTTTGCATCGTTGGAAAGCAACATTTGTCGTTCTTCACTTTTCATGTCTTTATTTCAATCATTATTCAAAGTTTTTTTTATTGCAAATTGAGGTCGTCAATATCTAATAAGGATACGGAAAAAAGTTCATTCGCAGCCCAAATCGGCCAAATTAAATTTGCGTTAATTTTAGTTAATTTATCAATAATAATAAACTCATTTAATAATTGTAACGTTAACAAATCTTAAATGATGAAATTAATAATTACGTGCACGAGGTGGCGCATCAACCAGCGAGCGAAGGGATATACGTAAAAACCCGCAAAGGTATACGTTGCAACTTGGGAATTAATTGAGACGTCAATAATTTAAAAAAAGAAACATTGATATGCATAAATAATAACAACAATAACATTAGTAGCACTAATAAGCTGAAACATTCACTAAGAATCTCCAGGAATTGTTAATGACAAAAGTATGAATTGGATAATCCTCATGAAACGCATCGTACATATAGAATGTTTTTTTTTCCCTAAAAATTCACCTTTCCGATTAAACAACTTGCGTGAAAAGCCATTCTTCTCGCATATAAAGTTTACTCCGGCAAGAAGTGATAGGACACCGAGCCGCTGAACCTACCGGATTATTGGCGCCACAAATCGAATAAATACTAAATCAGGTATCCCCAAGGGTAAGCCACCCGGCTGCCGGAATCTCTAACGATCGCTAAATCCTCCTATCTAGTCGCGAGTATATCCCAGGCACGCCCATTTACAAGTATATCCACGATGCGTTCACTTCCGGTGCAAAAAAAAAGTTACACGCCGAACTTGGAACAATTTATCGGAGTCGCTCGCGCTCGCTTATCTCTCCGAGGGAGAAACGATGTCTCGCTCAGGGGGAATAATGTACTCGGCTTTCTATACTATCATACATACATGCGACAGGCGCGTGTAGTCATTTTAAAAAATTTTCCCGCATAATCATACGAATCTTATCTCGAAAAATGATCCCATTATTCGTTTTTCTCTCCGCAGTCGGTTATTTTCTTAATACTTGTCGTAAATTGCAACAAAACACCATTCGTTCACAAAAAAAACACAATAATTGGATTAATTACACGATTACTTCTAATTAATGCAATATTTCCTCGTTGAGTGTTGAAAATTATTAAATTCCATTAAATAATATTACTATCAGTATTAATTAGAAGATTATTTCAAATTGATACGATATTTCCTTGTGGTGTTACCTTGTCGTATTAATTACAATTATAAAAAATATAGTTGACTGAACAAGCAGTAGTAGCAGTAGCAGCTTTATTTCCCGTATACCCTCGCGGGTTTTTACATTTTCTTCCGTCCTTCACATATTTCTCATTGCCAATTGTCATTGACATAATAAAATTGGTATATAATCCACTAGTAGCGGTGAAAGGAAAGAACCAAGACACAAAAAAAAGAAGAAAAAAAACCAAATAAATATATAGGTGAATAAATATATGTATATGTACAAATTAACTCAACAATGAAATATTTATCGAACGATCGGGCTGGGTTACCTCATTTTTTGTGCGATCGATTTGTATTTTGTGTGAAAAAGGGTAATAAAAACGCAATAAAGTCTCGTAGCCGAAAGATTCGGTATATCGATCGAGCTACGCCAAACACGAAGCGACGGGATTACGTGTCTCTGGGCGGGAAACGAGATACGGCAAAACGTAATAAATATTATCGAGCGAGTAACAAATGAAATCGACGTTCATTTCGGAGGACACGATACGATTATTATCCTATCCGAGGAGGAGGAGTGGAACACGAGATGGAGCTGAAACGCTAAGCTGGCATGAAAATTCGTGATTCATGAGCTTTCAGGCGCTATCCCGAGGCGAACCGAACCCGCGCTTATACGACGCGAGATATCATTCTCATTCCGCGCTCCTATTTTTTCTGCCGTTCGACTGTTCTATTTTCGAAGCGTACCGGAATTTAAAAAATAGGGGGCAAGTGGTGAATATGCCCGAATTCTCCTGTCTCCGATTCACCCTGGCCGTACGGAATGGCTGTAGCAAGATGCATTTCAAAGAAAATGGTACAACCGACAATGGAGAATGCGCGATCGATGCGCGGCTTCGGCAATTTTCGATTCGTGGCATTGGTTTCGAGCAATACTTGGATTCCCTGTGCCCTCGTGTAATTGCGATAAAGTGTAATGTACACGAGGCGAGAATTTGGATTTTTTTGGGTTACATCTACCTCTCGGCTGGAAAAAAGAGCAGTTTTCGTGATTTTTTTTCTAGCAAAACGTGTGAAGGGTTTCATTTATTTATTTATTTTGATATCATAGAGTATGGTTTTGAGTATCATTTATAATTTTGGTATTGAGAAAAATATTTTTCAATGTGTTATTGGATACATAACACGTGCCAATCGGTGCTTGTTATTGGCACATACATCTGTGCCAATCGGTGCTTGAAAAACGTCCTTTGCGGTGACCACTGCTGCTCGGAGACAAATTATCCGTAATATAAAAAATCAAACGCATTTAGTCTTTGCATAAAACAATGTGGCGATTGGCCTAAGGATTTAATGAAATATTGATTTTTTAAAAAAGCCACAATGCAAAGTGAAAGGATCGATTTACGGTGGGAAAAAACGCTCTATTTTCGCCGATAACAAATATATGCATCGTAACACAAATTCCCTCCTTCGAGCACTACTCTTTGATATTTAAAAGACGCTTGTGGAATTTGAAGGTGTTCGATGGAGTGATTTACGAAATAATGTCGTCGCTGATTTTAAAAATCATTTAAAAAAAACATGTTCGAAGTTCGCCGGTTCGCCGAACCAACCTATAAAAGCCCATAATTCCCTTAATTTGGTACGGACGGACTTGGAATTTTTAGAGAAATCTTTGGAACGTTATGTTTTGAGAATCCGTTGAAATCCAAAAATCGATATTTTCGAATATTTTAACTAGCCGTAAAGCCTCAAAGGGAATAAGTTGTAAAAGCCTCTTTGCGCGTTTTTTCTTCTTACGCTCGCTGTTTTCCCTTCGACGAACGCAAACGAGGCATCTCGCGGAATCGTTAATCTCTCTCTCCCTCTCTCTTTCACTCCTCCATGTTTCGGGCGTACATCTCCTGCTTATATTCCTTATTTTTTTCCCCCCAAAGTCGTCTCGTTCGCACGACTATACGCAAAGGCAGAGTTTACGTCCCAGTCCGATCGTCCGCACGCTTGGCGCCCGCACGCTAGATCGATTTTTGTCTTTGAACATTTCTTCGTCTATCCGTGTGATGCCTCAATTACGCCCGCTATTTGTCCCAAAAATCGTACACGTTTATGTGAAAAAATATCTCAATCATTGGAGGATTTCTTCTCGTCGGACGTTGCGATTTCGGGATCCGAGCCATCGTCCACCTATCGAAAATCAATTTCGTCGAAAAATTTGTCGACGACGATTCAGATCGGCATTGATATTTCGAAAACGGACTTTTTCGCAAAAATATCAAAAACATATTTTTATCACTTTTTTCGAATGTAAGCTTAGTCATTTTTGGATCCACCGTACATTTTTTTCACCCGAAATGGAAAAGTCCGCTTCCGGAAGAAGCCTCATCGTTTGTAAATGTTTCCCGGTGGAAAGCGGAAAATTAATACGAAAAAATGTACCTTGGAGAGAGCACATTGGCGGGCTGTCGCTCGGAAGTAGTGCAACTCGTGCTCGGGAAACGTAACGAACATTGGACGCGGAAAAGTAGCGTCGACGGAATCGCGAAGACCGAAAAAGAGCCAAGCGGTAACGACGAACGGGATCGTCAGAACCGGAAGTCCAATCTGTCAGCCGGGATCGCAATTCAAAGTACTCCTGTAAAAGTGCAACGATGTCACCCAAATATTCAACGATTTACCTTGGCCAGAAGGGGCTCGATGACGTATTGAAAGACGGTCGTGAATATCATAGCGACGAAGGCAGCTGCCGCGGTTTGTCCGCTTATCACGAAGAACAGTCCACCGAAAGCTCCCCCCGTTAGAAGTGCGTTGTATCCCCAGAGTCCGCCGTACACGGAAACCTGGGAGACTCCGAGCACCAGAGCTTGGGTGGGAAAAATTATTTTTTCAAATGTGTTTCTCATAATGAAGATAATGGAATTGATGAAAAATGCAATTTCAGCCCGATCGGTGAAAGTAGAGACTACTTGTGACCTTGGACGTACGAAATCTCGTCTCGTAAAAGACAAAATAAGAACGATAAAAAAAATTTCTCTCCCCCGGGAAACTCGAATCAATATGCGGCCGATGTCCCTCAGGAGTACGCGCAAACCACAAATAACGAATCTCTGTGCCGTTGGCGCGAGTCAGAAAAAAAGGGAGAATGCGTCCATGACGAGAGAGAGAGAGAGATATATAGATAGATAGATAGATAGATAGAGAGAGAGAGAGAGAGAGAGAGAGAGAGAGAGAGAGAGAGGACCGAAGCAACGACTATGAATTTTACCTACGAGGGAGCCGGTCAACGCTCCGAGGAAGGAGAAAAGTGCTGTCAACGGTGAGTAGACGATAATGGCAAGATAAATTACCGAAGCGGCGGCAACGTCGTCAATCGCGTACACTTGTGACGCCGAAGTAACGATCCCACGAAAAACCTTCGAAATAAAATTCCATTTGTAGGAACGATGAACTATTTACCGAGAAAATCAACAGCCCAGCAATGTTGCCGAGTAAAAAAGATACTCGCTCTCACCAGTCCCCAATTTAATTTATCCGCGGAATACGTATCATCGATGAGGTCATCGATCTCCAGTGGACGCGCCGATGCATTTTTCTGCAAGTAAAAATAAAACAGCTGGAGAAAAAAAAGCGTAAGTTGAAAAGATTTTTGTTCGGGTGCATCGAGGAGAGAAAAATTGGAGGGGTCAGTAACGATTTTGTTGGCGAAGACAGGCGCGGAGATATGTGAGACGAGTGAATCGTGGCTAAATTGATTATTCGAGATCGTTGAGCCGTCGCATTTTTCGCATTATATCGCAAAGAACCGTGATGCAAGGTGAACGAAAATTCAATCTAGAAATATCGACCAGGCACGTGTTTGACTGGCTTGACACTAGCAACAGTCGATTCTGACACTCGGACATTACGCCGCGTCTACTCCATCGTATTCGTACGTAGGTAGAAAGATACGTCATCGTATTGACGACGTCGCGCGTACAATTTAAACGCTTTTTACTTCGACGTTGCAGACACCTCGCGCTTTGCGGTGTCAATAAATTGGCGCCTGATGCAACGGAAACATTGGCGAGAGAGGGAGCGTACACTCGCATCGACTATACTATACAAGAATTGGAGCACACCTGACCCACATTCGTTCGATCATTCGCGCTACCTCGCTAAACCGAACCTCCCAGCCACCTATTGCTTCTCAATTTCATATTTTAATTGACAGTTGCGTCTCGATTAGCGAGGAAACGTTATCGGCCCGTTGTTCGGACCATGACCCGCGATCGAACGTTGATCACGATCTCAGATGACGAGAGAGCGAATTGGCTCTTTCTTATTTTCGTTTGCAGCGAGTTAGATTAAATGTGGGTGAAGATCGATCCTGGTGACGACACTGGCAATGAGATTCTCAATTTTGATGATGACAATGAAGATCCGACAAGCGATGTATCGATTACTGTGCAATCTTTGTTTGTTTTTTTTTTCTCAAATCTCTGCATTGCTTTTAAGTTGGAAGATAATATCAGTTTTTCTTCAAAATGAAATGTATTAATTTCAAGTCATTTGTAAATTATTTTATTTCAGATTGGAGAGTTTGTTTCGAGAAAAATCATTCATCGATCTTCATTTAAGGTATTCCTTTCGGAGAGGGCCGTAATTTGTGGGGGGGCATGACCCTTTTGAATCATCGGTAAATTACTGTCAATTATTATATCCAATGATAACCTGTAATTTAAAAATTCGCGCAAATTTATTAGATTTCGACATTTTCTCCGAAACGTCACGGCTACGAAAATTCTTCCGCTAGTCACGTTTTTCCAAGTTTTATCATTAATATTTTCTTTAAACATTCGGTGACCCCTTGTTTTTATTGTCGTTACGGAGTCTTCAGATCTTTTTACACGCGTGAGCAGTTTATATCAGGCATCTAGACTTATTTAGTGTATAAATTATTAGATTAAAATTATTAGTGAATTATTAGATAGAAATGATTTTTAGAGTCGTAATTTTTCGTTAATCGTTCGGTAACTTGGCTAAGAAATACCTAAAGCATTTACACCCAGTTGACATTTTTTAATGTATCGCTTTTTTTATTTTGACGGATTCCCAAAATGTAATTTTGGGAATGAAACGAAATTTTAAGTCGATTCATTCTCAATTTATAGGTAACCGGCGAAGTTTCAACGCGTTTTTCTCAAAAAAAAAAAAAAAAAAAAAAAACTTTAAATCGGTGAGCATGACATGTCTAAAATCGCTACAGCGATCAACTTTAAATTTTGCCAGCTTCTTTTACATATCATAAAGCAGTTCTTGAACAAAGAAATACTTTATTTTTCATCGATGAAAATAGGGTTTTTTTTTCACCGACAATCGATATTTTCGCTGTGGACTGCGGCCATTTTTTCGACAACCAATGTTTTATTAAAACCTTCGTCCAAGCGCTAGATAATTTCAAGCAAAAACTAAGTGCATTTGTTTTGTTTTCATTTCAGATGACTTGCTGACCGCAAAGAACGTGTTTTTCAAACAGCGGTCTGCACAAATTTTATCAACCACAGTTACAAATACTTTCCAATTCACAAACTGGCAAAGATACTTATCGAGGCCACATCCTGTGATGTAAAAAAAAAATAATAATTCGAAAACAGAAATTCTGCACACGTTTTGCCAAAAAACATTCACGAAGATTCATTGCTCTTTTTTCGGCCACGATCTAGGTGTGACCTAGCTGTTAATGTCGTCTCAAACTAGATCCATCTCCGATGGATTTACTTTACTTTCAAACTAAAAAGTTATTATATTTACTTAAAAAAATGTTTATGTTGAAATCAATGAATTCTCAATGAAAAGAGAAAAACGGTTCTCACCTCTGATTCGCCATACGTCTGAGCGACGAGCTCGTCTCCAAAATCGCGTTGCATCGTTAAAACAAGCAGTACAATTATTTCCGCCACGTTGAAGGGCACCGTTATGCAAGGGAATCGTCCAGTTCCGAGGGACCGAGTCAAATAAACGCTGAAACGTTTATCCAAGAGAATTCGCTCACGATACGAAATTATTCAAACTTTTGTATTCTTAACATATTTCAGTTCAAACGGAAAATATTAATATTAATTGTTAGCGCGCATGTTCATCTTTGAACCGACCACTGCAGTGATTTTTTGTTACCTGAATATTGCACCAACGGCAGTTACGAGCATAGCGAGTGCGTCGATGCGGCCGTAATAGTTGGGGACCAAGGAGTACGTCACGGACCCAATCAGCAGAGGATTATAAATAGTGAGACCGTTGGCTATATTGTCTCCGCTGTCTTGGAGCATCTGTTGGGAGAAACAAAACAAAAATATTGATCGTGGACGTCTTGACGATCCTCAAGGAGCGGAAAATATCGATCGATCGTACAAGAAATATTTCAAAGTTCTGAACCAATATTTCATGGTTTTTTTACGGCGTAATTACGTTGGCATTTAAAAAGACCGTGCATTTGAAGCGGTATAGTTTTTTTTTCCATTTCATGATAAAAAATGGATAAAATTTGTCAAATTCACAAAAATACTCGGCGGTTTCCAAGCGCTATTTTTTGCGACGTAAAAACGTAATGATAATGGGAATTCTGTTAGCGAAGAGGCAATCCATTATCGTCCAAACCCTTCCTCCTCTTCTTCGCACTTGTATCATCACATGTTTTGTTACTTTAGCACTGCATCGATCTGGAGCTACCTCGAGCCGAAAAAAAAAACAGCACCAAATCTCATGCCGAGCGATGAGGCTGCGGTGAGATTGGGTATGCAGGACTATGCGGCAGGAAACGTCCGCAATGCGGTGCAACACCACACACAGCTTCCCCGGCTGTTGCTTCGCAGAGCGTACACTGCTAGAGATACTCACCTGTGGGGATAATGCAATTTTATAAATTCAATCTATCAACGCACCGCGAATAGCTTGCGCCAATCTTACCGCACGCTCTGCATACCAAAGAAAGTAAAAGTCCGAGGAAACCTGTTACGGCTGAGGCTAGAAGGGTCCCCGGTACGCTCGATGCAAATGCAATCACTATCATGATACCGCTTATTGGATTGTTCGCGAATACCACCTTCGAGAATGAAAAATCGATTATAACCAGTTATAGGATAACGATGGAATGTAAATTATTGCAAAAATTCCAATAAATCTGTGGTTCAACGAGACCTTCCCGAATTAGTTCTAATGAAAAATGAAGGCAACTAATCATATTATACGGACTCCGAATTCACGTATGCGGAAATCCTAATCCTAACTAATATTATAAATATGAATGTCTGTTTGTTACCCAATCACGCCAAAATGGCTTGACCGATTTCAATGAAGTTTAAAACGTAGATAGCTTGTGACCTGAATTGACACATAGGATACTTTTCATTCCAATATCTAATATTTTTCTAATCATAATTTTATACTTAAATCTAATGCAATGATGAAATTGAAACTCTTATAGCGTACTAATGAAATATAATAGCAGTTACTTAATATTATCCTTATTCAATAGAATCGAAGATATACTCTAAATTTTTTGTTTGGATTTTTTTTTATTTTCGAACGTCAAATAGTAGCTGTAAGGATACATTCATAGCTGCATGCCATGGCAAACTCGACCTCTCTGCGTGCGGTCTCGTGACAGATGACGAAACATACAAAATTGAGATATGAAAGTAGCTGCACAGCTACCTTCATGGTTCAATTTTTGACGTTTCGTCTTGACAAGAGACTCGACACGAAACATGGTTCCAAAGGAATCACTAAACGAAAGAAGAACTTGACCAACCAACGAACCATAGTTTTCTGATTCATTGAAAAACGACGTGATATCGATTGTATTTGACGGACAATTCGGCATCGGATTTGACGAAGGAGAGTACATCTCTCCTACTGTAGGTAAAGCATTTTCGACCATTATAAAAAAAATGTCCAAAATTAAGAACGACGTTGGTACAGCGTTTTTTTGGAAAATAAATTTCTTATTTATTGTTACATTGCTGTTCTATACTTTTCTAAAATGCTTGGGAAACGGAAGTCAAATCTTTCTCAGAGTTCGATTAAATCTCGAGCTATGAAGGTTGCTAGACGGGAGAAAACGTCTTCTCTAGCGGAGTTGCGACGATTTGTGCAAGCTGAGCGTCAAGCGGACCTCATGGCTGCTGAGACTCCTGAGCAAACGCAGTCGCGTTGCCTTACACATGTTTTCATTTGGGTGTTTTGGGTTCGATTGTATTATATCCACCTATGTTAAAAACGATCAATCGATTCACTTAAAAAAAATGGTAATAGCCACATTTTGAAAGCAAAAGGCTTGTGGTAATCCATTATTTTTTTGCGATAGAGGTAGACTATAAATTACCGGAAAAATTCCAATAATCCTGTGGTTTTAGGAGTTCCAAAAAAAAATGTAAACAAAAATTTAAGCCATGCGAAGGGTGCAATTTTGAGGGAAATAATTCCAACTATGCAGAAATGACTTATAATTCTTTTTCAATGGCGATGGACCATAACTTTTTGGACAAATTGCAATGATATTGTGGTTATAAAAACAGTTTCCCAAAAAATCAAGATATAAGAGACACAAAGGGCGCAATACAAAGGAGGAAAAAATTCAAGTATACGGAATCCGAATTCGAGTATACAGAAACGTATGATAATTGTTTGCGAAAACAATGGATCATAAATTATTGCCCAAATTCTAATAATCTTATGGGTTGACTTTGCAATACATAAAAATGAAATAGGACCCAGAGGGCAGAATTTTAAGGAGGAAAAAATCCAAGTATACCAAAATGAGTTATCATTTTTTTGGGAATGACGGTGGAATTATTGAAAAAGTTTAAATAATCCCGTGGTTGTAAAAGTAGTTTCCAAAAAAATGAAAATAAAAAAAAGAAGCGACGTAAGGAACACTCGAACTTTCAAACTCACTCGTTTTGTCGCATTTTTTTTTACTATACTTCAATTTTCGTTAACAATAGTTTTAAACTTGTAGCTTTGACACCTTCCGGGCAAGGGTGTAGAGACTTGGAAAAGTAACCCAGAAATTTATCAGATTTTATTAAAGCCTAGGAAACTGACAGCTCGTCTGTACCCCAAAAGATCCAGCCTGCACACCGTATCTCGAAAAATATAGTGTACACTAGAGGGTTCAGGAGAGGAAAAATCCAAGTACACAGAAACCGATTATTATTTTTTTCGGTTGACGATAGAACATGAATTATTGCAAAAATTTCAATACTCCTGTCGTTTGAACAGCCGTTCCCACCAAAGTTGAAATGAAAATAAAAGCGAGGCAAACGGCGCAAATTTAAGGAGGGAAAAATCCTCGCTATACCGTATACAGTCGAGGAAATTTGCATTATTTATATGGAAACGGAAAAAGGTAACTTTGTATAATTTGTCTATGAAATATTATATTAAAGAAGCTCTCGGTTTTATCAAAAATAAACTTTGACTTTTACTCTCCATCGTGTCGTCGCGAAGTTAAATGTATCGCGAAACCCTCGCACCCTCCCCCTCCATTTTATATCAACGTAATAATCAATTTCTTCTTTTCCTCAATTTATCTCCATCTCTATACGTGTTACCTGTCCAAAGCCTCTGAACAGGGCATCGAGGCCAGCGAACAACGTCCACGGAAAGGAGTGTCTCTTCCGCGACAGCAGTTTCTTGAGGAGAACAAAATCTCCCATGCACGCGACCCATTGTAGATCCTTGGGCAAAAAATTCACGGTCGATCTCTTGTCCCACGTCTCTTTTGATAATTGCGCTGTGAACGCGGCACTGCAAAATGTTATATACCGTTTTCGGGATGGAATTTTTATCGAGTTCTTTCGCAGACATGCCAATGATATCGGTGCACTCTTTCACGATCCAGGGTACTGCATTGGACGAGGAGCCGACACGGCAGGTTTGTGCATTCGTCTGCCGCCCCACCACGTCTCGTTCTTTCGACTCTCGGGAGATGATGCACGAGTGTGAACGGGTGAACGTACACCCTCGACGGTGTCGGTAGTGGTCGCGCAACTCATCGATATCGATCAACGTTGATAAAAATGTCCGAATTCTTCTCCCACCCAAATATATTTTAGCGACGCGTTCGAGGAAAAAGAGTGCGAGCGAAAGTATCGGAGTATCTTTGGAGAAGGAGCAAAACTTTGAAACGCTCAATCTCTGAGACTAATTTAAGGCTAAGCAAACGGTAATTGCTCCGGTAATTTTGTCCCGAGTACGTCAAAGTATATGTAAAATAAAACCTTGAATTTAGGGAGAGGCGAAACTCGAAGACTGGTAGTTTTTTTCTTCTTCATTAAAAAAAACATCGATGGAATGCTTTAAGGTATTCCTTTCGCAGGGGCTATATTGGTAAATCACTTCTGAATTATAGGTAAACTAAAGTGGCGCTTAATAAAAATAAGCCACAATCAATTATTATACCCAACGACAAACGGGAATAAAAAAATTCGTGCAAATTTAGTAGATTTAGACATTTTTACGTTTTCTCTGAAAAACGCGGCTACGAAAATCTTCTAGTAGTCACAGTTTTCAATGTTTTACCATTAATATTTTCTTTAAACATCCGGTGATCCCCGGTTCTTATTGTCGTTACGGAGTCTCTAGATTTTTTACACGTTTGCACATAAACTGCTCACGTTTATACCAGGCATAAATTATTAGATAGAAATGTGGCCAGCACGTCATCTTCATAAAGCGCCGTGCAAATGAGACAATTTTTAGAGTCGTAATTTTTCGTTAAAAGTTCGTGAACTTGGCTAGAAATTTTACCAGTATACTGGAATGTATTTTCACTTGATAATGGACGAAAATCAGTTAATTGTTAAATATTCGGATTCATGACAGGAATATTTTAATTTAAAAAACGTAAATATACGACGATAAGAATAAAACTATGAACCGGAGGGGGGCTGGGGGGGCTCTTTCTCGCGGCGAAATAAATAATTAAATGTCGATAACGTAATTCGGATGCACGACGAGCATAGGATCGTCCTCCTCTTCGGTGCCGTCTCCTCGATTTCGCAACTCCGTCGTTGTCAGTGGAATTATTATTTGATCCTGTATATACGTGTGAGAGGAAGAATGAATTATTCGCGAACGTGAATCACGGTAGCGCGCTCGTACACGATTTTAATGTATATACGTACGTGATAGATAAGCCTGTCGATAACTTTTTCCGCGAGGGCCTTCGCCTCGAGCAGTTCCTCCTCGCTGTCTATCCGATCCTGCGACTGGTCGAGATACCAAGCGACGAGTTCAGATTTTCTTATTCCCTCTTTGGTCTCGTCCTCGCTCTCGAATCGACTCTCCTCGTTTCTCATGTGCAGTACGAACATGTTTGAGAGATTTTTGTACTCCTCGAAGGACATGGTGAGCTTCTTTTTCGTAATGTCGGCTGATTCGCGAGTGCTCGTTCCGTTTGCTGGAACAACGTTATCCGTGAGATATGAAAAATAAGAGCGTTCGCAAGATACGGATTGGCGAAAGCTCGAAGGGAAACGGGTAAGGGAACGGGCGAAAAATGAAAGAAGAAAAGACTCACAGAGAGGAGTCGGTTTCGCCTGATCGGCAACGGTGTTGAAGGCCTCCATGAGAGGTGGCGCTTCGTCGAGATCCATGCCCATATTTTCATCGGGATTGCCAACCTCGTCGAGATCGATGTCGGGCTGTTCAACCCTGACGATACTCTTGCTCAAGAGACGTCTGGCCTCTTTCACGTGCTTCACCGTAACTTCGTCGACGCATTCCAATTTGGCAAGTGCTTCGGACAATCTGACGAGGCTCTCGAGTTGTCGGACGGTGACGCGCCACGTCGACTTGCCCGAGCCCGTACCCTCGCGTTGTCTCAGAGTCGTGTAACTCTCAACGAGAAGTTCACCCGCGTCCGGACTGATGACGGGCTTGAAGTGTTTCGCAAAGTTGATGTACCTGAGTATATCGGATTGCTCGTAGACGGTGTCTATATTGATCTCGTTGTTGCTGTGAAGATCGACGATCTTTTTCGCAATAGCGTTGTCGACGAGCTCGTTACACTCGTCGATGAGAATGAAAAAGAGATCGAAACGCGACATAATCGGCGCGGTCAGGAGTACGTTCTTCTGCAGGGGTTTGGATCTGTCGTAACGACCGCCGATCGGATTGGCAGCCGCGAGGATCGAAGTTCTCGCGTTGAGGGTCGCCCTGACGCCGGCTTTCGCTATCGAGATCGTCTGTTGCTCCATCGCTTCGTGAATGGCAACCTGATCGGCTGGATCCATTTTGTCGAATTCGTCGATGCAACAGATACCGTTGTCGGCGAGCATAAGGGCACCGGCCTCGATCACGAAATCCGAGGAATCCTCGTCCCTGACGACCGCGGCCGTCAGACCGGCGGCGCTCGAGGCTTTACCCGAAGTGTATACGGCACGGGGCGAAAAATCGGCCACTTGCTTGAGAAGTTGCGACTTTGCGGTACTCGGATCGCCCACGATGCAACAATTAATGTCGCCCCGGAGAGCGGTACCCTCGATCGTTTTCTTTGCCACGCCACCGAACAGCATCAGGGTTATACCCTTTTTCACCTCGTCGCTGCCGTGAATCGCCGGGAACAGACTCGAAACCAGATTTGTGTACAAATTTTTGTCGCGACTCATCTCGTACACCTTGTTCCACTCGGCCTCCGACATTTGATTCTTCATCATCTCCTGCGATATGTCCTCCATCGCCATCTCCGTACCGCCAAACTGTCACCGATGACATACAAAAGAGTCTTTGTTTCGTCACAAAGCAAAAAGACTTTCTTCGAGAGATACGCAAAGGCGACGTCACAAAATTTCTACTCAAATTCCGAGAGAGAGAGAGAGAGAAAAGGCTTCCGAATGTGAGCTCCCAAGACTAGACGTACCCTAAGACTGGTTGCGGATATACTGCACGCGAGAAATGCAAGCCTGTAGTTGAGATCCCGAACACCGAGAGCCTTGAGACCGCGCACGCCCTCGCCCTGAACTCCGGCTTTGTGACGCGAGCTTATCTCAGCTTTTGTACCGGGAAGCGCCAGAGCTCCTACGTCAGGCACCACTATTAGGGTTCCAGTGAAGTCGTATCTATTCATAGCCAAATATTCGGTGATTGAGGGAAAAAAATTCGTGCGAACGCTGACTGGTCGTACCTGTCACCTGCCTGAACAGTTTCCACTGTCTCGGCCCTGAGGATTATTTCCATAGCACGCGGTATACAACCACGAGGCAGCTCCGACTGGGATTCCTGAATTTTAACTTTTTGAAAGTCGACGAAAACGGAATTGTCAACATCGAGGGCGAATCTGCGTCTGTTGCTGCACACGGGATTGCTGCATATCGTCGGATTGGTAAACTGCGCCGAAAAAAGAATTATACTTAGCCACTCGAGATATTATTATTTTTTCTCATCATCGATCGACGTACCTTGAACTGCTGCTCGACATTTTTTATCTGTGCGTTACAGTCTATGCAGACAAAGGTACCAAGCACAAGCTCCGGATGTACCGGATGAGTTCTGACGACTTGGCCCGATATTCTCGTCAATGTGCCAATTTTTGTTGTCGTCAATTCACGAAGCTTGTGCCTCGTAGGTACGTCCACCAGACTCAGGTAACACTCCTTGTCTTGCTTCGACTCTGCACTGTCCTTGACGTAGTTGCACACCGCTTGGCACAGATAGGGATAAACTCTGAAAGTAACGCCACGTGTGTCTTGTCATTGTCGCTTCGATCGACCAATTACAGCCAATTTTTTAGCAATCTTTCGCAGTGGAAAAATGTGGAAACAAAAAAGTCGTTGCGCCGCGACAATCCAGTTAGGTCGGAAGGTGAAACCTACTCCAGCTATGCTCAACATTCAAGCAAATCCGAAAGCGCATACCCAAACGTTTCTATCGTTGTTAAGGTACGTCTATCTCACCTGTAGTACTCCTCGATAATGGTCGTAGACAATACTTGATTGTACTTTTCGATATCCTCGAAGGAAACTTCGAGCGTACTTCGCTCCGGACTGACCAATTCCTTGGAAGGCTCGAGATACTTGACTTCTCCATCTTCCTTGTACCTGGAAAAACAAACAGGTAGGCTCTATGAGTGAAGAAAAAATATTTTTTCTCACGCGCTCGGCATTTTTTGTAATTCAAGAGGCTCGAACGGATGGCGGCTCAACGACGTGCAAATACCGGTGTGTTCGAGAGCGCGTATTCAAAAGCCCTTACTCTTCGAGAAAGTCTTGAAATAATTTCTGGCACTGAGATCCAATATCGTCCCGTACACGAGAGGCGTGAGCTTGCAGATCGCGATTCATTATTTATCGCCGTATTTTGTCGAGACTGGACAAACGGTGTGCGCTTGTCGGCGCTTTACCGAGTTAACTTCGCCTTTGGCGTGCAACACTTTTTTTGGCGGGAACGTCCTATTGAGGGTAGCGTAGTTGCGTCAGTGCAGCCAATATAGACACAGGCGTTACTGCGCTTACAGCCGTCGAGCGGTGGGTGGCGCGTCGAGCGTACCCCGTGGTGCCGTCATTGCGCCTTTTCCCGCCGGATGTTCTACGATTTGTAATCATCGCGGTTGCACGCAACTAGAACATTTCTGCCGCGAATAATTGTAAAAAAGAGACGTTGATAATTATGCTAACGTATTCGTTCTATTTTGATTTCTTACGTGTAGTGTATACTTTTTATTCGATTGACTGGTCGAAGGGAAGCGTTGGGCGCGATCGTGCCATGTGCAAAGTACTTTGGTCGCATTTATAAATTTCGTCTGGATGCCATTGTGCACCGCCGAAAACACTTCGTATCGTTTGTTCTTCATCGACGATCGAAACCACAAGAATTTGCATTCGAACGTGTTATTGAGCATTTGGCGTTAAATTTTTATGAGATTCGACTATAAATGAGAGTAAAAATGTTTTAGTTCGTACACACGAGCACGTAAATGCGATCTCTCGATCCATTCATCACAATTTGAATTAGTTTCCCGGGAAATTCTTTTTCATCGCCGACATTGTAGCGACGTTTGAAGGACACCGGTAAACACACATCGGATGTTTTTATTCCGCAATTATTTCAACTCAAGAACCGTGCAAAACTCCGTATACCTGTCGATCATTTGGAATCAAACGAAAGTTGTAAATTAGTTCGTTAATTAACTCTATGATGTGAAAATGTCCGCCATTTTGATCTCCGCGATCCGTGAAAGATATGCAAGTAGCACGGAAAAGTGACCTTAAACCGCAGCGCAATTGAAAGATGAGTACTTTTGTATTCATATTTCTTGACGAGTTGTTACTTTGGCTTGACGTATTGGAAGAAATTGGAGGACGCGGCTCCCGATGAAATCGGGAAACTCTGAAAAGGATAATTTTTTTTTCCAACGACAGAATCGTCACCGATAGGTCGTTGGAGTTTTCAATATGGCCGAAATGAAAAATGATCCACTTCCTGCCGTATCGGGACGGGTGTTATGTTCCGAAATTCGAACGAAAGCAGCGTGGTAAGTGTAATTCAACATGATCATTTAATTCAACATGTTTCTTTTTCTCTCTCTCTCTCTCTCTCTCTCTCATTTTCTTTAATATTAATCATTCAATATATTATGCGATCCGATGAGAAACTTTGATAAAACTTTACATCTCTGAATACGCGACGGCTGGTAGAGTAGTGCAGCGTCGATTATGCGAGGAGGTGCCATTCGAGGGGTCGTTGGTCCAGCATCGATTGGGGATTGGGGCGGATGGAGGTGAAGAAGACTGGTGAAACCGGACTCAGTCGGGTATCGGCAGTTTGTTGAAGTGATTCGAAGCCTCGGCCACGGTCGACAGTACCAGATTGAAGAGCGGGTGAATTATTTCCACCGAGTTCAAGTGACGAGGTCCAACGATCAGCGGCGTAGGAGAATTTTGGGCGATCGAGAGCCCGCTCAGTGTGTAACACGTGTGATAGACGTCTCGGTTCCTGAGAACAACGCAAATCGCACCAAGTTTCTCAACTCGATATTCGTTTTTCTTGTCCGATTGCGAAAGGAAAAAAAAATGAAGAAAAGAAAAGGGAGTATGTACTGACTTGCCCGGTTTGTCCATGAGACCGCCCCAGGGACTCTGGCAGCATATCAGGAGGTACTCTTGCAGCGCCCCCTGATCGAACATCCAATAATTGGAGTTTGGTAATTTGCCTTCGCTCGAGAGTGTCGCGTGAATGAGAGGAAAGGAGGCGCCTTGCCAGAACGAGTAACAGCCGTCCACTAATTTGTTCGTTCTGCCTTGAAATCCACCTTCCATGCGCATTTGTTTGTTCACAATCCATCGCTGAAAGTGACATTGAGCAACGTAAAGTTTTGTTTCACTCGAGCTGTTGCAACGCTCTTATGTATCGCGACTGTAATTGATTGACCGAAAGTAGAGCGGTGCGAAGCGGTAGACGTAGATTAGTATTTATTCAGATTAGCGCAGAGGTGGAGTGTTTGGGTTTAACGAAGCGTGATTGGTGCTCAAGTGTGCAGGTAAATTGGTGTACGAGCTTAGACGTAGATTGATACAGGATGGTAAATAATGGAGCGAATGTAAGTTGTACCGAGCGTACCAGTAGTGAGGGTATCTGACAAAGATTCGTCTTGCCAAGCAAGACGAGTGAGGCCAATCCGCAATAGGTGTAACCGCCGTGCGCCTCCATCCCGGGACAACAGGCGAAGCCACCCTCCCACGTTTGACACTGCGCCAGCCATTCCTCCGTGTTCAAAAACAGCTCGGGAGTGTAGATGTTGGTCAATTTGGCAACCGCGATCGCGCAGTAGGCTCCTCTTATGTCGATCTCACCGTTAACGTGCATGCAAAGGGCACCATCGTCCATTCTGAGCGCCTGGAAAAACCGCTGCAGCCCCTTTCTGTAACGGCGAATCACGGATCGTTACTCGCTCGCTCTCTCCCTCCCCTTCTTTGCGGCTCACGAGCGCTTTGTTTCTGTTTTTTGCATGATGCTGTACGAGTGTGTGATTTATCATAAAAATTTCGCTTAATGTTCTTTTTGATATGATTTCGTATGGCTTTGTGTGAGTGTGCCGGTTAAGGGCTTGAACTTAGTAGACATTTTTTTAAATCGATCTTTTGTTTATTCTCAATATATAAAATTTCAATAAGATTATCTGAAAATGTCCTATCGATCCTAAGTTAAGGGGGTTATGGCGAACTTCAGACGGTCTTTTTTTCAAAATAACTTTTTCAAGCTGTGTTCACGCTACCTCAAACATTACTGTGCCGAACAACTTAAAATTTGACAATCTTCTTTTACACATCACAAAGCCGTGCTTGAACGAAGGCATCTTTAGAGGTGCAATTTTTTTTCGCCAACGAAAATGGAGGGTTTTTTTACCGAAAATTGATACGTCCACTTTGGACTGCGGCTATTTTTACAAAATTCAATACTTCATTGAATTCTTCGTCCAAGCACCAGATAATTTCATGCAAAAACTAAACGCGTATGATTTTTTCATTTCGGATGATTTTCAAAACAAAATGGTTTTCCCTAAAAAATTTACGAAAATTCGAATTTTTTCCGGTCACGAGCTAGGTGTTACTCATTGATCTGATATAATTTTTTTTTTAGTTTGTGATTTCGTATGATTTTGAGCATAGATATCGACAGATATGAGCCGCCGAAATAATTGTACGAAAACATTTTGCATTCGTCTTCCAACTATGGTTATTTTTATATTTTTGTTTGCATCGAATTGAAAGCGCTAAAATGTGTCATGAGTCATGACCTACTTTACCCTTTACCTTTACTTTACCTTTTAAAAGTAATATGCCAAGGGCACGATAAAACTATGAATCAATCAATCGATGAATCTCTCTGTCTCTCCCTTTTGTTTGGATTTAGCTATTTCCAACTACCTATGTACATGTGGATTGTGCGTCAGAGGACGTCTGGTCCTAGTGTGCTATTCAATTTATCTATCTATCTATCTATTTCTCACTACGGCAAACTGTAAACATGGCACAATCGCACAGGCCGCATCAGCTCACCGATCGATGGAGCGATAAGCCTCTGGTGTCCCGACGATGCAAAGTGCCGAGACGGCGGCGTAAGTCGAGGCGAGATGCGGATACTGGCCAGGCCCGCCGCCGTAGCCACCCTCAGGGGACTGACACTTGGCCAGGAAGCTGATTATTTTCTCAGACTCGTCCTCGTCGAGCTTCACACCGAGGATTTGTAGGCTGTGCAGGCTCCAGTAGCACAGCCAAGGTCTGCTGGAGTCAAGGCACTTGAAAGAGCGTGCCGATCGGTCAACTTGGTCGCTTCGTCAACTTGGTCGCTTCGTATTGTTGCACAATCGTAATGCCGTCGAGCTCCGTTCGGCGAGAGAAAAATCTACTCGCGTACAGAAGCGTGCTTCGAAAATCAAACGAAGCCCGACTCGGTCGACCGGTTCATACACCCTTCGGTGTATGAATCCGACGAATACACCGGTCGGCCGGTATCTATCCGCTCCAAAGTATCTGTCTTTGGTGTGTGAATCCGACACCATACACCGGTTGGCCGGTATCTGTCTGCTCTAAAGCAGGCAGATACCGGCCAACTTTTGGCGTGGAAAGTCAACGGTACTTACCTCGAAAGATTCTGAAAAACGGCTGAGCGACTTCTTGAGGAAGGCCACGTGTTTGTTCTTGGCTAGTACAGGTTCCTTGCTGGCCTTGTAACGCCAGAGAGCCTCCGCCTCGACTTTGGCCTGCGAAACAAAAGTTTCCTTGAAGGGCGCTTAGAAGGCGGAGCCTTACTTTGGCTGCCTAGGCGCTCTTGGAGCTTGGTGAAGACCTGCTCCGTAGAGGTGGGAGTCTGGTAATCCTCGTCGTCCTGAACGACCCGCGCGAGAGCGGCGATGCTCCTCGTCGTCTCCTCAGCTTCAGCGTCGTAAAATTGATTCTTCCACATTGTCTGCAACGAAAGCGTGCAAAAAATTTTTTTTTCTTTCTCTTATTTTTCAAGTATTGGTGATGGTTCGGAGGGCTATGGCGGTGAGCTCCCCGCTTGTTAACCTAACGCTCGAATGTACGTTGGTGCGATTCCTTACGAAATTTTTATCCGAGGCGATCGATCGTTATATTCTTGCCGCGATGGATCACGCACTTTTCGAACCTAATTTACTCGTGCTACATACAGATCTTGATAAACAACAACGGCAAGTGCTCGTGCGCTCGTAACTTTGCACTTGGATCGGTATCGAGAACGCTCGTGGCGCCACTCGAGTCGAAGCGGCCGAGCTTCGTAGCGGGCGCGCTCGACTCAACATCGATACCAAAGATTTCTCTCGTACATGTAGGATTTCTTTTTTTGCCAGCTATGATAAAGCTAGAACAAAAAATTAAAAAATACCAATCGATAAAACACCCAAAGTCGGCCCGGAAGATACCTATTTTCTGACAGCCAGTACAGATGGGGAAAAAAAAATAAAAAATACTACGTCTTGTAGTTTGGTTGATTTTGTTTTATTGATAAAATGCCGATATACGGACGATACAAAAAATACGTGTACAAGTGTATAAAAAGTGCATATATAACATCGATAAACAAAAGTAAAAAAAATATATATAAAAGTAAAGAAAAAAAAAAAAAAAATAGAAAACGAGTGTCGCGCGAGTCGAATAATCGATAGCGATCACTCGCAACGTATACACGTAAAACGTTCGTCCATCCCTTCCCCCGAGCCCTTCGTTTTTTTCTCTCATTGTGTCGGATTTTTCTCTACATCTCCTCGCCTCCTTCGCCCTCGGTCGAGTCGATACCGACTTCCTCGTAGTCTTTTTCGAGTGCGGCCAAATCCTCTCGTGCCTCGTTAAACTCGCTCTCTTCCATGTTCTCCGCCACGTACCTGCCATTGACAAACTTTTCAGACTTTCACAAAGAAATGAGGGACGCAACGAATAATGTGACGAGGAAGAAAACAGGTAATTAGCACAAACGCACCGCGTTTCTTGAAAAGTTATTCGAACAAGTTTTTAATCTCAATAAGACGAGTAGGGGTTCACTACGATCGACTTTTTTTCGTACATCAAAACGAGTTTGTTTCAGGAGCATTACTAACAGAGGGACTAATTTGTCGAATTTAACGGAACGAAGGAAAACGGGTACAAATTGTAATAGAGGAGCGGTGGATATTTTACCAGTGAACGAATGCCCGTTTGCTGTACATATGGTCGAATTTTCTGTTCAATCTTTCCCAGGCCATAGCTATCGCCGTCGTATTCGCGAGCATGGCGAGTGCTCTCTGAACCTTGGCGAGATCGCCGCCCGGCACGACCGTCGGCGGTTGATAATTTATTCCCACCTGTTCGAACAAGCGAGCGATAAAGAAAAAGCTTGGCAATTAAATGAGCGGCTTCGCTCGCTGCGCGGAATTTGTAAAGAGGTTGAAAATTGTCGTTGCGGTCTGCCGAAATTTCGAGATCGCCATGTGCGGAGGGAAACGCGGTAGTCTCGTGATAGGTGAAAATTGACAAGTGCAACAGGTAGAAAGAATCGTGTCTGGTCTGACCTTGAATCCGGTTGGACACCAATCGACGAATTGAATAGCTCTCTTGGTCTTGATAACCGCGATCGAGGCGTTTACGTCCTTGGGCACAACGTCACCCCTGTACAAAAGGCAGCAGGCCATGTACTTTCCCTGTCGGGGATCGCACTTGACCATTTGATTGGCAGGCTCGAAGCAGGCGGACGTAAGTTCCATAACGGTGAGTTGTTCGTGAAAGGCTCTCTCGATTGAGACTATGGGAGCGTAAGTGGCGAGGGGGAAATGTATCCTCGGATAGGGCACGAGATTCGTTTGAAACTCGGTGAGATCGACGTTGAGCGCACCGTCGAATCTCAACGAGGCCGTTATCGAGGAAACGATTTGTCCGATCAATCGATTGAGATTCGTGTAGGTAGGTCTCTCGATGTCCAAGCTTCTTCGACATATGTCATAGATGGCCTCATTGTCGACGAGAAAAGCGCAATCGGAGTGCTCGAGGGTCGTATGGGTCGTCAAAATAGCGTTGTAAGGCTCGACAACCGCGGTCGATATCTGCGGCGAGGGATAAATCGCGAATTCCAACTTGGCCTTTTTACCATAATCGACCGACAAGCGTTCCATGAGGAGTGACGTGAAGCCCGAGCCGGTACCACCACCGAAAGCGTGGAATATCAGGAAGCCCTGAAGCCCGGCGCAAGTGTCGGCTATTTTTCGAATTCTGTCGAGCACCAGCTCGAGTATGTCTTTCCCGAGGGTGTAATGACCACGGGCGTAATTGTTCGCCGCGTCCTCTTTCCCCGATATCAATTGCTCCGGATGGAAGAGCTGGTGATACGTTCCCGTCCTCACCTCGTCTGTTTTTGAAATATATCAAAGTTTATCGACGGGAATCCAACCACACGAAGAGAACAAAATATGAAGAAATATGTACCGATAACGGTGGGCTCGAGATCCATGAAAACGGCACGTGGCACGTGCTTTCCGCCTCCGGTCTCGCTGAAAAACGTCTGAAAGCCTTCGTCGTTGTTGCAACTCTGCGCTGGCACTATACCGTCCGGTTGGATTCCGTGCTCCAGACAGTAAAGCTCCCAGCAAGCGTTTCCCATTTGTACACCTCCTTGGCCAATGTGGATTGACAGTACCTCGCGCTATTCGTCAATTCAATCGTTCGTTTTTATTTGTAAATAACATTTCAAGCTAGTCGCTTTGAAATTTCCTATGTATATAGACGCGGATTAATCGAGGCTCGTGAAAATACCATTTTTGCGGCGAGACGGCAAGAGGCGAGGGGTCAAAACGATTTCGAGCTGCGAGGAATCGGTGGGATGAACGAACAATGATGATGTTGACGCGACGAAACGATCAGACCAAACTGATCAATCGCCCCAGTTGTTCGTTTTTTGTTTCGAAAACATTTCTCCTGGATACCGAACAAACGATCCTGTTGTTACGAAAACGTCGAGATTCGCTCGTTTATTTTTCTCTTTTATTTTTTTTAAATCCCTTCTCTCTGCTCGCCGAATCCTCGCCTCCACCCGTAAAACGAATTCCGCGCGCGCGCGCTCGCTCTCTCTCTCTCTCTCTCTCTCTCTCTCTCTCTCTCTCTCTCTCTCTCTCTCTCTCTCTCTCTCTCTCTCTCTCTCTCT
>OZ023316.1:59977030-60015263 GCA_964007375.1 Ophion obscuratus | reverse complement strand
CACACACACACACACACACACACACACCCGCTCGCCAATTAGGGTTCGGTGATTCTTCAGCGATAGCTGCAAAAAAAAACGGAAATCGTATAATAAGATTTTTTATATTATATACGAACGAAATTCGTATAATACGAATAACGTATTATACAAACGAAAATCGTATGATACGCATTATTATTTTTCACCATGTTGAATGCATCGTTGCAATGGAACAAAAATTAAGGGGTTAAGCCACAGTAACGGGTATGAAATCATGTGCGAATTTAACCATTTTTTTTCGTATGAAAAAGCGATTCACTCATAAAATAAATTACACATCTATTTATGAAGCTGTTAGAAAATATATATTTTTTCTCGATGCACAAAGTGGCCGACTACTAATATTTTCTTTTGTTATCTTTTTTTAGGCGCTCCGTGGCCTGACTTTTAGCATCCACCAATTTTTTACCTAGAACAAAAACAAAAATTCTCGTCAATCGACATTAGAATACCTGGTTGTAGGTATTTGAATGAATTTTCAGTGAAAAATTTCGTTTAAAACTGCCCATAAAATGAAAAGTTTTCGATTAATCATAAATTCCGTACGTACTTCTCTGCGAAATGCAATTAGGAACATAACTTTTAAATTTGAAGTAAATCGAGTGAAAATTGTTGAAGTTATCTGTTACGCTATGTGGAATACGTAGAGATGGACATACGTTATACGCTCAAAGTCGGTGAAAAAAAATGTCTTGCTATAAATCGAATAATAACTTATTCTTATGAACATAAAGCACCGTTTTAGCGAGAAAAAAAAAGATTTTTTGAAAATTCTACTGTGGCCTTAATATTTTTAAATTCTTTTCATTTTTTTTTGCAGATTTTCCCTACAAAAATGGCTCAACCATTTTTTAATATATTTATCTAGGGATCTACAATATAAATCTATTTGAAAAAAGATCTTTTGTAATAATAAAAATATGGAAAAAAGATTTTTCGTTGCGTTCCACCGATGTAAGCTTCATCAGCGTTATTTCTGTATGAGCGATTCGGGGAGTAAAAACTGTGCCACGGTACCACCGCGCCGAGTCGGCCCAACACAAATGCGCCCAAGTCGCGAAACGGGGTTGAAAAAATGGAAAAATAAAAACCAAATATTTTTCTCTCTCGAGAACGCGGCTGAACGAGAAAAAAAATGCACGGTGAAAGATAAGAATGAGTTTTAATCTTCGCGGCAAGTCGCGAAAAAAAAGTACCTACCTCGTCCAAACTCCGTGTTAGCTGCCTTGAAAAAATAGGCGCGACGTTATCGGCGTCGACGGTTCGATCATAGTGCAAGAGCCTGCGCATTATAATATACGTATAATACGTAATGTGGCAAAATATAAAAGTGCACCGATACGTAAAGCGTATCGTTCCAAAAGCTCGATGCTTCTGTCGCTTTTCCACGTGGAAATGAACACACCGCGGAAGAAATTCGCTCGAGAAAATCCACGTCGAGTTCTCCCAAAGGCACCCACACACTCGCGTACATGCAAATACGTATACCTACGCGCATAACTGTATGGAGAAAGCTGGCATATTTTGCGTTGGTTCAGGACGACAGATTTGTCTGGAAAAGCCTCCTGAAAAAGAGAAAGAGAGAGAGACAGAAAATTTTGTCAGTATTTTTACCGGTATGTCAGTACAAAAAGGGCCTAATCCCCTCGGATCGTCGGCTCGGGTAACGCGGTAGACGTCTTTCGTCGTCTCAGCTCTCGATACCCTTACACGAGATGGAAATTGAAGGAAAAAGTGTAAGCAAAGAGAGGAAGAGAGAGAGAGAGAGAGAGAGAGGGAGCGCACGTAACTGGGTCTTTTCCGCAAGCTACGTTTCTCCTGAAATCTCGGTGACGAAATATCACGAGAAGCATTGGAGATTCACTCCAGACGTCCGGGATGTTCCCTCGAACGAGAGCTTGAATTTCACGCAGACTTTACGTTTCCTCGTCCTCTTGAATAACATATATATATATAGGTGTACGCGTGTGTGCATAATGTGAACGAGCATAGGAAAACTCGTCGGAAAAGACGAAACGATTCGGGAGCCGAAAGATATCAAGGATTTTGCGACTACGGATGATCCCGCCGCCAGACGTAGTTACGTTCCCGCCTGTATACACAACTTGCTTTTCCGCCTGATATTAAAAGCTTTTCACTACTTGCACAGGCTGTTCCGCCACGTGGGAGGCGTGAAACGACTCTGAATACGCCCGAGATTTAGCTCCGCGAGATCAAAACGCCACCTTACTTATACAACGCGTTCATATTTTTGACGAATTTTAGTTGAAATTTCTTCCCAATTTGCAACAAGTAAACATATGAAATTCCCCAGATTTTACTTTTGTGCTTCTCAAAATCGACCAGCGGAAATTGCGCTAAATTCGAAGTTGAAATAGCAAAATCCGCTGATCGCGAGTCTCCAATAATTTTATACCAAACACTTGCCTCGCGGAAATTGGCGTAACGATAGAATTGAATTCCCATACTTGTGTGCACCGACTTCCTAATAGGGATCCGATAGATCACCATATTGGATCCCTATGCCAAAACGTCACGCTCGTACCTCGGATTCTCGTCGGGATCCCCCATTGCAATGTACGAATCCAATTTGTATCCTCCTAAATGATTCCCACATTATCGAACAGAATACAATTCTTGATGGATCCAATCGCATTTTGTAAGTCGAATTTTATTCAACAAAGCATTTGGATATACAAAATGAGTGGATCTTGAAAAAGTATAAATCTTATTTAAAAAAAGGATAAACCGCCTTAAAAAGTGTACCTTAGTAATCGACATGAATAACATCACTGTACATCCAATGTAATTATCATTTGTTATTTATTTTACTGCACTTTGACATCATACATGACGACAACACGCACACGCTTACGCAGTATGCAGGTTATAATTGAACGCCGATTTTTTTCTCGTGACTTTTCACATATTTTCGATTCGAACGGGGTAAGTATTGTCAAACGGCGTTCATCAGGGAACAGCACAATCCAATCGGACCCAAATGAAGCTTCCCTATGCGCGGTGTCCCTAATAAATTTCTATCAAGCTGAGGGTGCACCTTTAGACTCCCTAACAAATTTGTGCATGGGATCGCAAAATTATATTTTTTTCGGAAATCCAGGAAATTCCATTTGAGAATTTTGAAAAAAACTGTCGAACGACGTGAGTCGGAAAATAGCGTGAAATCCACTTGGATTCCAACGTGGATTTCCTACGCGTGGCGGCCCTATCAAATGTCTACAGGGATGTGGCAGCATCGAGGGATTCCTCGACAAGAGTTCTGCCTGGGTTGCGACGGAACACCTCGTACATAAAGGCCCTCTCCATTTAGCACCGCTCATTACAGAGATTTTGCGAGTTGGTTTGGCAGTTTGCGTGAGATTGCAACAGCAGGCGCTTGTTGCACGAATTCGCCGCCCCCTCTCTCTCTCTCTCTCTCTATCTCTCTCTTCCGGTTCTAATAACTCTTTCCAAAAACGACTGAGTACAATACAGACCATGATTGCCAAGACTTGGTAATCCGCCACCTGAAAAGTGTCATTCTTCTCGCCTCTCCGCGGCGTCCTCGATGTCATTCGTGGGATTTAATTTGTATTCTCGAAATACGCCGCTCGGTGCGTCCGTACGAAGGATCGACACGAATAATAGAAACGGACGAGAGCTATGCACACACGTGTTGAAAATCCTCGCTTACGCTTTTTACTATCTTTACACGCTCGCCGTATTATTCTTGATGCTTTCTGTTCAGAACCGCACAAAAAATACTCGCATTATGGCAAAGGAAGAATTGTGGAAGAATTGGCTGTCAGAATATTTATTCCGAAAATGCAATACCAATATTTTAATCATTTTTTTTCAATTCCCGCTCTAAGCAGATGGTATTTTTGGATTATAACAATAATAATTATTATTAATTGACAATAAATAAGAATAAAGTAATAATTATAATAATCACGATGGTGATACTATAAATAAATTATTGTGTGTGTGTGTGTGTTTATGTGTTTGTGTGTGTGTGTGTGTGCGCGCGCGTGCGTGCGTGTGTGTGTGTGTGTGTGTGTGTGTGTGTGTGTGTGTGTGTGTGTGTGCGTGTGCGTGCGTGTGCGTGCGCGCGCGCGCGCGTGTGTGTGTGTGTGTGTGTGTGTGTGCATATATGGGTCGCAAAGTGATATATTATTATATGCTATATTATAAATTATCTATTAGTAAATAAAATAAGCTATATCATACTAATGATAATAATTATGATTGGGAAATACATCGAGTGAAAAGTGGGCTTCTCAACTGAGGGAGAAAATAGTCTAGTAGATGCATGTGTCTAGCCAGTCAAATCGATATATGACCGAGAGAGATAAAGAGAGAGAGAGGGAGAGAGAGAGAGAGAGAGAGAGAGAGAGAGAGAGAGAGAGAGAGTAGGTCCCGTGCATTCGCGTTGCCTCCTCTCCGGCGCTTCTCCGTACTACACGGAAATTGCATCGTACCGCCGTTACTTCCTAGTGCAGAGCACGGCACTTCCACCCCGGCACGTTTTCTCCTCGCGGAAGGAACTATCGACCCCTCATCGCTCCGTCTCTCTCTCTCTCTCTCTCTCTCTCTCTCTCTCTCTTCTCTCTCTCTCTCTCTCTCTCTCTCTCTCTCTCTCTCTCTCTCTCTCTGCATACTGCCCCAGACCGAGTATTCGCCACGAGCCGTGTACTATTTTAACTCCTTCCCCACCGGCAATGTACGTGTGAAGCGTGTAACATTTTCAAATGTAAGTGTACGTGTTTGCGTGTGCACGCATATAAACGGAAGAAACTCCCAAACTGCTGGCGCGAGAATGACACTCGGATGTCGTTCTCGTCGGCGATATAACTAAAAGAGACGTGGCACACAAGACGTGAATTTATGCAACACGAAGAAATTTTGTTCCAGCCAGTAAGGATTTTCCTATTACCACCGTACTCGGTTCATTCGACGATAATAATGATACAAGGCTTTAGTCACTCAGAACGGATATAGTTGAACGCGTATACTTGAATCCATTTAGTTGGAAAACTCAAACTTCCCCACCGTCGTCTTCATTAAATTTGGAAACGAAGTAATTCTCTAACGCGATACGTTTTTTTTCCCCGGTCGCCCGAATTTTCAGCGACCACACTGACCGAAAAATTCTATTGATATTAACTAACCGCGTCTAATTAATTTTAAAAAATTTGAAATAAGTAAATTTTTCGTGAAATCAAATTTTTCCTATTGCATTCCATTATTCGAATTATTCATTTTAGATATATTTATTCCAATCAAAAACTATTTGAAATCGTCCAATAACTAAATATTTTATTTAATCCTAATAAATCTGTGATTCGGTATCATCTGTTCAAAAAATAATTTAGTTGAATCCACTAAGTGTATCGAAATTAGATTTTTTAAATAAAAATTAAATAGAATTTACGTAGAGTGAACCATTCTTCTAGGCGATTGAACTAATGGCCTGTCTTTATTGCAACACACATATCAAAGGGGAGTTGGGGTAGAGAGGGTGGAGAGAAAGGAATTAGATATATGTGTGTGTGTGTGTGTAGGTTATGCTTGAAAAATCTACAGCATGTTATACGATAAAACTCTCTAAATAAATATGCTATAATTATTTATTGTATCCAATAAACTATATCAATTAGTTAATATTATTGTGATAATTAAAGAGTTTTATCGTATAACATGCTGTAGATTTTTCGGGCATAACCTACACACACACACACACACACACACATAGCTACGCACGCTATATACAACCTTTAGGTTCGATTCCATATAGGTGAAATGTTATCTCCGAAATAAATTATTTCAGAAGGCTAGGGAATGGGGAATTACGATACAAAATCGTTGTGGTAAAGCTCTCAATTAAGTGTTTGATTCATTTTAGATTTATGAAATAATTTATGCACATAGTACACTTAGATTTACAGTGTACCTACATTGTAAGCAAATAAAGATTTCTTTGAATAGAATCTTTATTCATTTAATTTGAATATTTTTAATATTTGAAAAGAATAGCTGAAACAAATAAATAAAATCTTTGAAACAAATAAAATCGTAGTAGGCGGTGAAGTAAGGAAAAAACTTATTCGATTTGAATGGATCCTATTTAAATAAAAACATTTTTTTACCGTGCAGGGTTCTTTGCCGTTAATCGAATGGCCGTCTCGTCCATCGCCCATCGACCGAAAGCATTTTACTTTTCCTTCGAATTCCGTAAGATCCGTATTTGCACGAATTTTACTCAGTTTCCCAGTACCCGAGTGGGAATCCGGCGGGAGCGGGGAATGGGCAGAGGAAATGGCAGTTAGTCGTTGACCGATTGGCAGGAAAATATGAATGATCGTCAAATACCTATATTTGCTATCTTTGGAGATCGGAAATTAATAATAATTTTTAAAAACAACCAAAGTTTTCATCGTTCCCATCGATCGCATGTTGTTCGGTCTTTTTTGCCACGCAACTAATGACAAGGTTGAAGAAAAAAAAAACATAATTCCCTTGGCGCACGGGAGAATCGACTGTACCTTTCGCACCACCGTGATCACTCGTTGCCCCGAATCCCCGTTATATGCCGCGTGTACTTAAGGCAGACAATTTTCTCGGTCGAATATTTTAGCGTACAGGAAAGATTGAAACGAAGCTCGGAGAAGTACTTCTTTATTTTTTTTCACGTTATTACTACCCTCGAGGCTCGGTTTCATTTCTATGCATATATATATAAGCGGTCAATTCTGCACGGCGACATGCATTTTGCACAAAGAGTGGGGAAAAAAGTTACTACGCGAGGCACGGCACCGACCCTGCATGCAAGGCAGTGACGTGCCTTATTTTCGCGCTCACGATCCTTTATTTACATATTAGGGTGGCTGCAATTTGGGTCAAATTCGAATTTTAAAAGTCCCCTTGTCAAAACATCATCGAGATATAGAGAAGAAAAAAAATTATATGCAATGTTTTAATGCGCTCGGAAAATGTTTAATGGTGCCTGTGAGAGGTTGAATTTTCAATACAAAAATACACGCGTTTTGCCATGTTATTACTTGATTATTTCTCAGGCTTAGGATATTAGTAGGCAAAATCTGAGACTTAACACACATGTTGTGCACATTATGAGGTATATGACCAAATTTTTACAGATTTTTCCAGTAATAAATATCATTATTACTAGATTTGCAATGACAACCAAGTTTTCATCTTTTCTAGTTTTATTCAACAAAGACTCTTTATTGATGTTTTGATGCAACTTTTGGCCTGACAAAAACTTAAACATAATAGAAAAGTTATATTTTTGTTACAGGTATAAAAACTCCTTAAAACTAAATTTCAACTGTGAATTAAACCTGAGCCAGAAACTCGTTGCACTGAAATAAATTATCGCAACGAATACTATAATTATCGAATAATCATAATTTGCAAATTAAAACTCATACAGAAAAGTGCGAAAGTAACATTTTATCACTGAAGCGGTCGGCTTGGAATCCTTTTGTTTACATTTGGATGCATTTTCTGGTCAACAGTTTCACGGACGACCTGAACAATGAATTGTTTCTGTTTTTCGTCGCATGACAATCTATTATTAGATTCAGTAATGAGCTCTTTCCGTGACGCCATTAACATCCCTTAATTTTTTGACAATTTGCGGACGTAACTGATCATTTTTGTCCAAATGCCACTCGGACACGTCGCTATTTAGGAAGTTACAATCGATCTGGAATATTCTGAAAAACGTTATCGGTTGGGGGCTTAGGAAAAAATCAATGTTTTCACTCATCAAAGCACCGTCTGATCGAGAAATTTCATATCGTTTAGGAATTTCAGTTTGAATTTCATGTTCAGACAACTCGTTCGTAATTTTGTTTGCCATTTTTCGTTTAATATCAGCGGTTCTTTCAATACCAAAGATGACTCGACATTTTTTTGAGAGCAACTTTGCTCACAATGGAATTTATTTTCCGGTAATGATATATTTGCTAAAAAAAATTCAAATCATGATCGGGAGCAACGTTTACAAATGGAGCTGTGAACCATGCCTTAACGTAAATCAAAACGATTGTATAAAATCTTTTTATACAAATCGAACTTTTTCGTTATGCATGCAGCCTATTGCTAAGGCGAAAATTGCATAAGAACATCAATAAATAGTCTTTGATGAAACAAACTCAGCAAATGATAACGAGGTTGTCATTGCAAAGCTAGTAATAATGACAATTATTGCTGGAAAAGTCAGTAAAAATTTGGTCATATACCTCATAATGTGCACAATATGCGTGCCAAGTTTCAGGTTTTTCCCAACAATATCTTAAGCTTGAGAAATAATGCAGTATCAACTTGGCAAAACACATGTATTTTCGTAATGAAAATTCAAACCCTCACAGGCACCATTAAAAAATTTCCGAGCGCTTTGAAACTTTGCATATAATTTTTCGAAATATTTCTTATTATGTTTTTATAAGAGGACTTTGAAAATTCAAATTTCACCCAAATTGCAGCCACCCTATTTTATATATATATATATTTTTTTTTATTGGTATATATTTTTGTATATATGCACATTTGTCTAGAAGCCCGTTTCGCCCATCCCGACATCCGGTGTCCTTCTACCGAAAAAAGCCACCCGAAAATCGCCATCCATGTTTGTCATTGTAGAAGGGTCTTAGTGAAAAAGGTCAAATCTTATATAGAGTGTTCATTTAAAAAATCGACTGTAGCACATAATTCAGTGAAGAGAAGACGAGAAAAAAGTGTTCCTGGAGAAAATATTTTCGTCGATGATTAGGAGAAGGCTCATTGTTCATGGACGTATCGATTTCAAGATTAGTATTGGGACAACGATGTAGGCTGAAGAAAAGAACCCACAATGTGGAGCAAATTCGAGATCACTGTCCGCAGAGGCTTCGCAATTTTTTTCTTCATCCGAGTGCATTCAAAAAGTCCTGCTGTATGGGGTAAAAATGCACGGCTTTGTTGGCAATGCTCGCGGGATTCGGGATGTGGGTCAGTAATCATCAGAGCTAGAACACAGGTCTATATGTATATAATGTCTTCTCTTCCTCTCTATCTCTCCCTCTCTGTTATTCTTTTTTACCCATTCATGTAACAGGCAACGGTACTCGTGGTAGTCGCACTTAATAGTGGTAGACGCATATATATGCATTTGGACACGAGACGTTTCGTGCGGACTAGAACGAGCTTCGGCCCCTCACTTTTTCGCGAGAAATTCATCTGTGATTCTTTTATTTTGCCACATCATATTTATTATACATCGTTATAAAAGATAATGGTATATTTCTACTATATTAAAATTGAAAAAAAATGTAATTGTAATATAATTATATTGTAATCACATCAACATTTATAAAATGTCATTGTAATTTAACTATATTTTCATCACATCAAAATTAATAAAATGTAATAATAATATAATAATATTGATTTGAAAAAATCTAAATGCGACAATACTTCCTTAACAAAGCCGCGATGTCCGCCGTCAAATTGTTTTTCTTGAAAAACAAAGTATTTCATCGTGGGTGTACGTTTATCGTGCACACAAATGTTTCCGGATATCGTATGTATGAGCGATAAAAAATGTAGAAAACATTTCTCCGGTGGTGGCCGGTTGAGTCGAGGCGAAACGGCTTGTGTGCACTATTTACGCAGCATAGCCACTGTAGGTGTAATACCTACCTTTTTCTCACAACGATCTGAGAAAGAGAGAGAAAGGATTTCTCCGACACCGGCCACCCCTCCTCCTAAAAGCTCTCTTCCGCTCCCTCTCTGTCTCGCTCTCTCACTCTTACCCCCCCCCCCCCCCCCCCCCCTAGCCCAACCGCCACTAACCAACCCTACGGTTATTACTTTCTCTCATTCGAGGAACAGTGCCATTTTCAGTCTTATATATCGTGAAAAACGGCAACCTCGAGGTACGTAGCTCCGCGGGAAGACTCGGCGAAGAGAGAAAAGCGGCGGGAGACCGAGAGAAAGAGAAAGGGAAAGAGGAAATCGGAGCGAAGAAAAAGGTACAAAAAAGAAAATGAACGCGGAAACGTTGGTACCGGAACTCGGAACTGGTAGAGGTAAAGGGCCGGCCTGCAAAGAAAAGGCAAGTCTGAAATATGAAAATGGGAATATGCCAAGAGAGACAGGGCGAGAGACGAAGATGCTGACGAGAATCGTAGTCGAGTGGACCATTTCTTGAGCCATTTTTAAACCATTTTTCGCACAACCCCCTTCACTCAAATTAATCACTGTATAATATTGCATCGTTACAGAATAATCTCGAGAGGTTACTAAATTGTTTTTACTCAAAGCTGCTTACTTTACTGCTCTTCTTTAATCTAATCGTATATATGCAGACATTCGAAAAGCTTATGAAATTAGAAAAACCGCGAATTAATTATCATCAATCAAATGATGTGGAAAAGCGTTGTCCGCGCAATAAAATTGACCAAAATATTGTGGGTACAAAAAATTCGAGCTTATTTTTTCGATAAATGCTTGGGGGTTAACGATTTTTTTAGACGTGGATACTCCCAGCGGATATCCGCCTAAGAAGTTTTTAATGATTTTCTTAATAAATACTTTTTCGATTTATTCTAAATTTTCAATAAAAGTTTACAATAAAATCAGTCATTATAATTTTTTTCCAGTCAATGACAGTCTTATGATATCAATGCGAATATAATTAAATATATACTCGTATATATTAATGTAACTTCAACTACATCGTTTTTGTTTCTCGAAAAAGTTAAAATCTATCATATGATTACCTAGATTTTAATTTTCAACCAAATGCAAATGTCATCGGACAAATCGATGTTAAGAAAAAAAATCTCTGTCGTCCAAAATTCATTGGTGAGACGCTGGACGGTCCTCGAAAGAAAAATATTCTCGGTCGAATATTATTTGGCGGCGGTAGGCGTAAATGATTTTTTTTTCGAAGGGGTTGAGTTAGGCTGATTGCACCTGGGAGGCGAACACCTATCGAATATCAGCGAGGAGTTGCACATTATCGTCGGCAGCTGTCGGGAGTTGTCTCTGGTACTCCTGAACGGTACTGAGGCCGCAGCGGAGCGGAGAAGCGTGAGTGTAACTGCATCCACGCGGCCTTCGATTAAAATCCCATTAAAATGGTGTGCGTGTATATACATGTATTTGTTGAGGGAGGGGTGAGGACTGCATCAATCGCTCACATGTTCCTCTCGGGCGTTATTATTTATTCGTATATATCATCTCGGTCTCAGGTAGTCATGCGATACTTAATCCCCATTTGCACATTTTATACCACTTATGGATACATTTTTATGACTTTTTTTCACCGCGAAACGATTATTCATAAGTCATTGGAGTATCTTCGCGATGCAAGGCTTTCCTCTCGAATGTATACTAATAAAAATACCAAAGTTCATTCTATTAGTATTTTTGTTCAATGTTTTTTTTTTGCTAATTTGTGTTTCGAAAATCAATGAAACCGTTCTCAGGATCCTAATTAGAGATCTTACAGCCCAAATTTGCAAGAAAAAATGTTTGACGACCATGAAAATGGAGGAATGAGAAAATAAAAAAGAAGTTGCGTTGCCTTCCAACTATGTAAATTTCAACATCGTTAACAATATCATTGCGACAAAGGGTTTTTACTTTTCTAGAATCGTCTTCATATCTAAAAAATTATCATTTCGAATAGAAGTGCAATTAATGTTACTGGTGTACAAGTAGCATAAATCAATTGCGTATTCATTTATATTTATCGATTCAATCTGTGAGAAAATTAACAAATGTGCTAAAAATTATCCAATCGTGAAAATTAGGCATTCTGTATTTAAAAAAGTGCTTCATATTTTTTATTCGAATCAATTAAATCAATATCAATTTAAATTATGTTAAAACTGATAAAGAAATCGCGAAAACATCGTAGATCATTATCCAGTCGCCTAAATTACACAGGGGTGGAAACATGCCCTTCCGCGACTTGAAAATGTCAGGCAATGTGACGGGATTGCTGCGTTCGAGGCAGAGCGTTCACATCCGGTTGGCCTTGTGAGAAAAGACGAACGCGACAGAATCTCTTCCGTACGTTCTTCCATATAGGCGAGCGAGAGGGCTAGTATAGCTATCGAGAGAACCGCTGTGTGCCAATGTGTGAAACCGCCATTTTCGGTATGCACACACGGAAGAGCACTACTGGCGTACACACGTGTGCGTACACCCGATATCGTGTAAATATCCCGGCTGGGAAATACCCCGGAGGCTATGGGCTACTCGTCAACCGGAAATGTCGAGCTACAGCTACCCTGCGCGCAGCTGTAATATATAGCGCCTTCGCATGCGGATACAGAAATATAGAAAAAGTGCTAAAGGGAGAGAGAGAGAGAGAGAGAGAGAGAGAGAGAGAGAGAGAGAGAGAGAGAGAGAGAGAGATGAACGACGGTGTAAAAATAGACAAAACATGCCGAGACAAGAAATCGATATACGAACAGATGTTTCCGTACGGCTTCCCGATTCATCATCAAATCCTAGAAAAAATCGGTTCGTCAAAATTAAGGAAATCGCGGCCGAAA
Organism: Ophion obscuratus; assembly: GCA_964007375.1. Taxonomy (NCBI): domain Eukaryota; kingdom Metazoa; phylum Arthropoda; class Insecta; order Hymenoptera; family Ichneumonidae; genus Ophion; species Ophion obscuratus. The sequence goes on along the minus strand of OZ023316.1, from coordinate 60,002,646 downwards.
TGATGGGCAACAAGTTGGATTTTGGTGGAATTAAATTGCAGGTATTGTTTTTATGCCTAGGGGACTGTTGGTTTTCAGGTCACCAATTTAGGGCTTCCCCGGTCACGGAGAAGCCTTATCGTTGAGGTTTGGGTTTTTTTGTTAATTTGGGTTTCGGTTCGTTCGGCTTTGGTTGGGTTTGTTTAGTCACCGGGTTACATCGGTCATTAAAAAGCCTCATCGTGTTTTCGTGTCCCTTTGTCTCTCAGGGCGGATTGCAACAAGCTACTGCTGGTAAAAAAATCGACTCGCAAATTTTCTCTAAGAGCTACACTACGCAAAATATATTTATCATTAGGCCAAGCTTCCAATTGATATCCAAAGAAAGAAAAATCTGTTTTTGCATTTTATCAAAAGTCAATAAAACAAATGCGAATAATATCAAATATTCGCTCGTACGGATAACATGTATCCATGAAAAAAAAAGTTCACTTTTCTTCACCGATCTAACCTCAAAAGCAAAAGCATGCTTGATCGCATTGAAAAAAAAAACAGATGGGGGTTTCGCGAGTCCAGCGCTTCGGTCCGAGAATCATTTGAGCGAAATGATTTTCGGATGAGTTCCTTCAACTGGTGGGATGGGAGCTGCGTGTTTACGAGAAACAGGATCACGAAAGAGAAGGAGAGAGAGAGAGAGAGAGAGAGAGAGAGAGAGAGAGAGAAAAGAGTGGAAGAGCGTACCTATATTACGAAGCTAAGAGATAAGCCACGTGATCGCATGGCAGGTGGGATCCCTTGAGGGAATCCAAAAGAAAGAGAATGACCGAAAGACCGGTGGGGAGGGGGGGTAAAGGAAGGACAGCGGAGATATAAAAGGAGAGAATACGGAGACGAGAAAGAGCGCGCGCAACCGAGACCCAAACGAGACTCTGCAGCCGTGATATGCATGCAACGAGATTCGAGTCGCGCACCTGCTCTCACGCTCCCTCGTCGTTTTCGTCATCGCTTCTACCTCCCCACCTTTCCCGCTGCCGCCATCCGACCATCGCATCACCACGATCACCTACGACTCTATAAAAACCTACCTTCCAAATCAAAAATAAAAAAAAAAAACAAAGAGAATCGAATCTTGAAACGTTTGCTACTCGTTCTTATCATTTAAAAAAAACACACATTTTAATATATTTAATAAAAAATCATTTTTACGAATGACAGCTGAGCTATTCGATTGATCAGATTTTATTAATTACTTTAAAAGTAATTTTTAGGAACGGGGAAGCCATTGAATTATTGAATCGTATGCTACGATATTTTTTTAAAATCTTCTCCGCGCGGATGTTTCAATATCAAACTTCCTCTGGAGTTTGTTACGAAGCAATCACGTACTTGTACGTGATCGTACGTGTAATAAATTTATTCGTAAAATATATAAATGCATGCAAGTGTGTGTAAGTATTTATATGTGGAAGCGGATAAGCAGAGTAGATGATAACGCAAAAACCGGATGCTTTCTCGACGCAAATGAGAAACGTATTTTCATTGTACCATCCTGTACGAGACTCGGGCCGACCGAAGGAATCATTTAATTTGTATGATGAGCGAGAAGAGTGCGGTAATATGTTGAGCGAAGAGAAGCAGACCCGCGATGATTGAGCGTTATTTCAGGATTTAAAAAAAGCCTGCGCAAAAAATGAAAAAAACCCCGTTGTTGCTCGATTCGATCGTGACGATTCATTCGAGCATATCGAACGAGCGAATGGGTAATTAAAAAAGTTCGGAAATAATTCAACTGATCGGGAACGTCAAATAAAATCAACAATAAATGATAACTTTTATTTTGTTCGTAGAGTAGTAAAGAGTAAAGAGAAATAAAATTAAGTCAAATATTCGAAATAGTTTGTATAAAATGAGCAATAGTATGTGTAAGAAATTCAACAAGGAACAGTAACTTTTATTTCGATTGAGTTAAATACAATAAAATCAACAAGAATATTACCGCGCTAATGACAATTACTGTTTTCCTCGCAGAACATTTTTGAAACAAAAATAAGTAAAATAAATAAAATCAAGGCAAATTAAAAAAATTGTATGAATAAAATAAGCGGAAGAATGTGCGAGAAATTGGACAAAAATAGCCATTTTTGTGTTGTGGGTGAGGACACTACTCCAAAAAATTTAAAAAAACATAAAATGTCTTCAATTTATTTTCTTGTTTTTTGAAGCGCTGTATCTGGGTGAAAAATGGTCGTATCGAGATGAAAAAAAAACTTTTTGAAGCTTCAAGCTTCGAGGTCTTTTAGCAAACATTTTTGTGAGCTACGGTTCTCGCGCAATCATGATAAATAGCGGCAGAAAACATTTTTCCAATTTTTTTTTTTTTCAAGGGTTTGCGTGGTCGGTGAATTTTTTTTTGTTGTCTTGTTTATTCAGCTTCAATTTGTTTTTTTTTTGGTCTCTCTACTTTGTCTTTGATCATCGATATCTTAGCAACCAATGATCGTACAGAGAATTAAAGGGCAGCTTTGAAAACTTAAATAAATTTGCTACAAGACCCTTTCGTTGACTTTTGATAATTTTTTTACCCTTAACATTGAAAGTACAAAAGTACAAATTTACAAAAAAAATAACTTTTTATGATTTTTCAGTGAATCTACCGATATTTTACACATATAGATGAAAAAACCTATGTTGCCAGGCTTATTTTTTTTCAGCTTAGTGTACCCACGATAGCCTTGTACATTTTCAAATTAACCATCGAACCGTTTTTCCTGACCAATTGATCAAAGTTTTACAAAACAATTAAAGGAACAAGTGTATTGTTCCTAAAAATCGTATAATCATCATCAAAATGGAAAGACAAATTTCCTCCGACTTTTTTCACAACTTTGCACTAGTTGCCTGTTAAATTTAAGAAAAAAAATCAAAAAATTTTAAGAAAAATATTAATTAAAAAATGTTAATCTTCAAAACATTTTAGGAAACAATACTGACTCATTTTTGACACGATTCGGCCTTTACGCACCATAATTTCACTGATCTTTAATTACATCAATTAAAAGTTGACACCTAGTCGATCTGAGAACTTGTATGCGATTAATTCTCGATATTTTCTGCAAAGGTTATTAGGGTTACAAAAAACATTTTTTTTTTAACTGATCTTTGTTTTCGAAGAAAAGAACCAATTCACAGTTTTTTTTCAAAACTAATATTTTTTTGGTAAATTTTTTACAAGTGTTGGTAAAAAAAATTGATTAAAAGTTTTTGTAAACTTTAACTTTTTTTCAACCTTAATCATGCCTAGTTTTGGAAAAAGAACGTTTTTTTGTAACCCTAATAACCTTTGCAGAAAATATCGAGAATTAATCGCATAAATTTCCATATCGTCTAGTAAATACAGCTTTGTCGTATCAATTTTTAATTAATGCTCCTAAAGGTGAGTGAAATTATGGTGCGCAAAGGCTAAATCGTGTCAAAAATAAATCAGTATTTTTTATTGAAATGTTTTACAAAAAAAATAATAATTAATTTTTTTCAAGTTTTTCCATTTTTTTCTTAATTTTAACAAGCAACTAGCGCAAAGTTGTGAAAAAATCGAAGAAAATTGGTCCTTTCGGAAATCAGTCCGAAAGAACGGTTCGACGGATCAATTTGAAAACTTACAGGGTTATTAGGCTAATAATACATTAAGCTAAAGAAACCTGGCGACAGTAGTCTTTCCATCAATATTTGTAAAGTAGTGGTAGATTTACTGAAAAACGATAAAAAGTCATTTTTTGTACTTTTTTCAAATTAATGTTAAGAGTGAAAAAATATTTCTCGGAAATCAACGAAAGGGTCTTGTAGGAAATTTATTCAAGTTTTCAAAGCTGCCCTTTAATTCCCTGTGCAATCATTGGTTGTAGTACAGTCGTGCTGCATATTGGAATGGGAAAAAATTAGAAGGCTAGGTATTTGACAGGTGTTTTTTTAGGTGCCGCGGGTGCTAAATCCAAGTTGGCCTATAAATTGGGGTGTAAGGGTTTTTTTAGGGGATGAAGGGGGATGGCGGTGGATTAATGCCAAACTACAACTCCCACGAGATGGGCACCGGGAGACAAAAGATTTTTTTAAATCCGGGTTTTATTTTTGTCCACAGCGCCGATGACGTGGAAGTTCATTTTGGGGGTGAAAAAGTTGGGCGAAATTTTGAAAAAACAGTTTTAATTCGATATCTCTTTAAGAAAGTTGCATACAATTTTGTTTCAACTGTAAACGTTGCAGCCCTTGAAACTACGCGTCGAACGAGTATTTGATCAGCCCTCTCCAATAATATCTTCGCCCCCAAAAAATTGTTGAAGTATCAAAAACAATTGTTTAGTGAATACCTGAAAAACAATCGACTTTTCGGGGACGGTTTAAGTGTACTAAATGTAGAGAATAATTTTCTCTATATGTTCGTTTCCATGGATCACCCTTAAATTTTGCTTTTTCCAACTCTTCTCGAGGGTCGAAAATTCAGAATGAAATTCTGGGAAAACTATTGACCGAAAATGAAGAAATACGAGTTTCGCGCTAAAGACAAAAATGTTGCTGAGGGTGCAAGCTACAAATTGTTCCACGGCGGCGTATTCGTGCGGTCAGTAGTTTTCCCACAATTTCATTTTTTATTTTTAATCCCCGAGAGGGGTTGGAAAATCAAAATTCAAGAGTGGTCCATAGAAACGAAAATATAAAGAAAATTATTCTCTACATTTCGTACATCTAAACCATACTCGGAAAATCTATTGTTTTTAAGTTATTCGATAAGCATTTTTTTTTTGTATTTCAACAACGTTTTTGGGGGTGAAGATATTATCGGAGAATGATGATCAAACGCTCGATCGACTTGTCTTTTCAAGGGCTACCATGTTTCCATTTGAAGAAAAAAATTTCGAAAAGAGTTATTGAATTAAAACTGATTTTTCAAAATTTCACTCCACTTTTTCACATCCAAATTAAACTTCCACGACTTCGGCGCTGTGGACAAAATCAAAGCCCGGATTTTTCTGAACATTTTGTCTCACGGCGCCAACCTCATAGGGGTTGTAGTTTGGCATCAATCCACCCCCTTCATCCCCTAAAAAAACCTACACCCCGATTTTTAGGTAAACTTAGATTGAGGACCCGCGGCACCTACAGAATCACCTATCAAAAAACTGGCCTTCTTCTAATTTTTTCCGATTGCGGAGTTTTTCAGCACGACAGTACTATTGCCGAGATATCGATGATTCACGACAAAAGGATCTTTTTTTATTCAAAGTCGGATATCTTAGCGAAAAATTGACGTAGAAAGATCAAGAAGAAAAACAAATTGAAGCTGAATAAACAAGCTTAGTGACCTGTACATTGATTTAACTGAAACAAATTTCCCGGGCCCATGGAAAAAAAAACAAACAAAAATGGAAAATGTTTTCTCTTGTCATTTCTTATGATTGTGCGATAACCATAGCTTACCAAAATGTTTTGCCAAAAGATTTCAAAACTCGAAACTTGAAGCTGCAAAATGTTTTTTTTTTCATCTCGATATGACCATTTTTCACATAGATAAAGTGCTTAAAAAAAAGCAGTGTATTATTGTTGATTGCTGCTCCCACAGTCGAGGAAAAAATGCCAACCTAGTTAGTTCAATCCTTCGCTAATCAGCAGCGATTATCTTTCGCGGCAAGTTCTCGCAAAAAACAACACGACAATATGACGATTTTTCTTTGCAACGCGAGGCACGTGAGTTCATACTGGATCTTTCGGAGGTATAGTCCCGAGGATTGGAAAAGATGCGACATGCGTCTGTGGTATCGACAAAGGGCCCGTGAAGCTTCGGCGATCCCTACGTGCGGAGAAAAAAATGTTAGAATGTTCAAGGAATACGTGCAGCAAGAGGAACGGGGCCAATTATGCGAGGACACGAGTCGCCGAATAATGGCGGAAGTTCAGCCTACTTGTTGAAAAAAACGAAAGAAAATAAAAAGTGTAGAGACGCGAGGGTATACATTCGACAGATTGAAGTATTTGCTTCTGACCTGTTCGAGTATATCTCAAAAGGTTTGTTGGTATGGTGCGCTTGGGCCGCGAAAGACACGAGGGAAAGAAAAGGCGAGAGATGAGAGGCCAGATTTGGGATCCAAGTAGGCTCGCAGCGCGCGTGCCATCTGCCGACCAGTTACTTCTCCCTACTCCGCCGCCCTCTTCCTTTCCCTGCCCTCCTCTTCACGTCTTACGAGGGCCCAGAGCCAAATTTCGGTACTCTCTTACAAACGGGATACAGGGGCGGGGGGGGGGGGGGGGTCTTCCTCCTCGTTCTTCCTTCGCTTATGGGTCAGGATTGCTCTTTTCGTAACCAGCTCGCTCTCTCTCCCTCTCTGTTTTCGCTTCCCCCGCTCGCTCCGCTATCCTCTGGGATCATCGGCGATCTTTCGTGCCCGAGCGATCACGCGGGCAAAAAAGTCTACCTACAAGGATATACGTATACGAAACTCCCCTCGAGCAGCGAGCCGTACATATTTCGGCAATCACTGCCAGCTGCCGCGCTCGCTACATCTCGTTGTCGTTATTTTTTTCTTTTTCTTCACTTTTTTTCGCAACAATACACGAAACGTTAAATTTCAGAGCGAAAGTACGAGCGACTCTGAACCGAGGAGAAAAAAGGGCGCCGCCTAATACGCGACCTCGACAACTCGCGCGGACTGAAAAACACGTCGAGGTCGACGGTTTTTAAAGATTTCTGCTTTTCGAGAGGACAAGGGAGGTTATACAAAATTCGAAATAAGAGGGAACGATTTTCGTATAGGCTATCCGAAGAAACGATAATTTGGAGTAAATTTTTTTCCGAAAACACGTAGGGAGTAATTTTCGTGTATTTTAAATAGTATTTCTTGACTTGTTATGAACAATTCGTCCTTCGTGTACTCTTGTAGGTACGTGTGGGTAGGGCGATGATAATTTATTTGAGCTTTCAAAGCATCATTATGATAACTGTGCTGTGGAGGGCCACGTCACACTTAAAACCATTTTTTATAGGCCGAACTAAAGAGTTTATGACGTTCTACTGCCAAATTTAACTTCAAATATTCGTAGTAAGCCCGTAACGGCGAATTTTTGGAGTAAAAAATGTACTCTTTATATTCGTGGTAAATATTGGAGTAAAATTTGACTCAACATATTGCTCCGATAATTCGTTCCGATTTTACTCCAAATATTCATCCCTCCGAATATTCGTTTGAATTTTACTGCAAATTTTCGGAATAAAATTTTACTCCAGATATTCATAGTAAATATATTTGTGCAAAATATTGGAGTAAAATTTTACTTAAAATATTTTTCCGAATATTCGTTCCGATTTTACTCCAAATATTTGTCTCTATAAATATTCCTTCGAATATTCGTTCGAGTTTCACTCAAAATATTCATCCCTACGAATATTTGTAGTAAGATTTGTTTGTTGGCACGTAATAAACCCGTGGGCACGAATATTTGGAGTAAAATGTTACAGTTTATTCGCGATCTAGGATGTCAACGTCCTCTGCCACACAATTCTCATGCTTCGCACGATAAAAAGAAAATACAAGAAAATAAAAAGAGAGTCGCTACGGCGGGACGAATATTGAGAGTACAATTCCCTTGCTTTAATTTCGTTTAAATTGTGACAAAATAGCACAGTCATCGAATTTTTCTAAATTACAGATTGCAGTTGAAATAATACACAAAACAACATTTAATCGCATTTCAATGTTCTTAATTAAGCGTTAATGGCTAACTTATTGGAATGGAAGCGGTTCGGCCTTCGTGCATTCTTCTATGCGTACATACAGCTCTTTTACCGCATTTCGCTCTTCGTACGACACATATGCACGTCTCTATAGCGATCGCTCTCCTCTCGACGTCATTTGCAGCGCGCGGGCTTATGAATGTCGAGTGGACTCGTTTTTTTTTTTTTTTTTTTTTTTAATTTTTATTACGGCTGGCAAGCAACGCGACACGTATGTGTACACACACGAATATGTAAAGCGTGAGAAACATCTCGAGCCGGCACACAAATACGTTCGCGAGCCACTTGACCCCGGCGGCGTATAGGTAACGCTCCCGTACACTCCACGCCCCAATACTAATTGATTGACCTAATAAATTTAAAAAGGAAATACCAAAATATCACACTGCTCCAACATTTCGTGAAGAAAAGGAGAGTTTTTCGAAAACGGTAGCATTGAGAAAAAATTAAAAAATTGGATAATTTTAAATCCGAGAAAAGAAGTGACAAAAATAAAATGAAAAGTCAAGCCCGAGTCTCATGCAAAAATTGGTGAATAAGTTGTTTATTTTTTTTAATTATTCCATCGTTTTAGAGATAATTGAAATTTTTCGTTGTTATTTGCATTCATAGTTTCGTTCGTATTTTTCAATGAGCCTTGCTCATATTGCCATACATATGTTTTCCAAGATTTCTCGAATATATTCCAAAGTATATTTGAAATAATTCCCTGTACGAATCCATGGTTATTTAATTCTTCGGTTTTCTAAAAGTCTAAAATATCTGTTAGAATATATCATAGACTTTTAGGAAATTGGACAATCAATGTATCGTGAGTTCGTACAAGGAATTATTTTCTCCCCTATTTTTGTTCGTTTCTTTAAGTTAGATTGTATTTATTGGGATTCTTTGCAGTCGAACGATAAGAAAAAATCTGAAAATACATACAAACTCTCATATATTCGAGCTGGAAAAAAAGCATTGAATGTTTTTCCCTCAAACCCTGGCACTACTGATCAACCCTTTTCCTTCAAGTATATCGGTGCGAAAACAAACAACAAAAAAACGTTTGTTGGCCTAACGGATGCCCCAAATGTGCGTGACAAAAAAAACCATACAATTCATTTTATTATTTGTAAAGGGGAAAGCCCCCAGTTTACTTCCGAAGATTACCAACAAACTTTTCTCACGCCGGTGATTTACGAGCACGCGATAAATCTCGACGATTCGCCGTAAAGAGGAAAAGAAGAGAGAGGACGAGTGACATTATGGGAAACGCGCGGTGCATTTCGCTGTTTAAGTTTCTTTGTGCGATAAACGTGTGTGTATGTCATATGGCACGAGGCATATAAATTATTCACGTTGATATTGCGGGGATTGGAAGGGATCGTGTATGGAGAGAGCGCGTCGAGTGAGTCCACGTGTGTCTACAGAGGGTTGCGCCTCGTGCAGCTCTCAGGGTGGCTCCTTGTGTACCTAATACGGGACAGTAAAAAAACCTCAAGCGCTCTCTCTCTCCCTCTCTCTCTCTCTCTCTCTCTCTCTGTCTTTCCCTTTTATTGTTCGCACACGATCATCGCGTACCCCCATTAAATTCAACCGCAACATTGATACTTCCGCAAACTTCGTAATGTATAGAGCGCATACGAGCATTTCCAGCGGAGTCGATGGCCCACTTAATCGATGCATTCGTCCAGGTTCGATTAATCTTTGCGCCACTTACGAGCGTGTGTATAGGTACTTTATTTAAATTGACTATATGAATATTTTATCAAACTTAGTTGACAAAGGATAATTCGATATACTTGAGGTCACGGAATAAAATTATTTTATGAATGAAATTTGTTGACACGATAGCCGGAATTTTTTTATAAATGGTTAGCTTTTTAAAAATAATATGCATATCATTTACGAGAATTTTACGATGTAAGAAACGGCTAGCAATCAAATAGACGATAAATGATAGATGATAAATAGGAGAAAGGTGGAATACATCATTTTCGGTATATTTAGTATAAATGGTTAGCTTTTGAAAAAATAATACGTAGGTTTTTTTTGATGAATTAAACGATTAAGATTTACCACGTGCCATTTATCAGAATATAACGATATAGAAAAACACTACCAATCGACACGATTGAGAACAACGATGATAAATGGGAGAAAAAGTGGAATCGGTGGGCACATAATGGTCAACACCCGTACAGATAGAACATGTCCAAAAATGACCGATCCGTAACAAAAAAATGGAATATAATTGAATTGAACTTTTTTTCTTTCCAACGTGGTTCAAACTCGTAATTCCATGTACACTATACCGCATTCCATTTTCACGAAAGGCACAAGGAAAGAGTAGAGAGCCCGTGCCCCCCATGCAAGCGGCTATATTCGACCTAGTTTCAGTTTTTAGGTAAAAATATTAGGCCGTCCCATAAATGATGCTTTTCTTATGAAACTTTTAATTTACAAATTGAATTTTTTCATCGCATATATGCTCCCTTTCTTTTTCTACGATGCTTTTCCATCTTTGGCAAACCTCAAGGTCCCATTTCTATAATTCACTTGTCCCTGACGCACAATAGAATTGAAAAAACCGCATCATTTATGGGATGTCCCAATACCTTCTACGAGGTAGTGGGTGCGCAATCCTATAGCCGGATGGTTATCCGAGTATCGGACCCGAGACCAAGGAAGCTTGACACTGTCGATATCAGGATGTCGTTTGTACCAAATTCTTGTATATCATAATACGCCGCACATTTATGGGGTTCGCGATGAGAGCTTGGCAAGCCTCGTATCGTCCTCGAAAGGTCGAAAGGCTTCCTTAATTGCCAGAAGCGAGTACGAATGCGGAAGCGGTAAAAAAAAATGATTACACGATTTCTCATGCGACGTTTTGTGTGCGAGGGTTTCGCTCTCGCGCGAACAATCACGCCCGCTTCTCTGTGGAAGGGTGGCATCCAATGGTTTCGTATACAATAAGGCGTCACAGCACGCGGGATAGTACATTCGATCAGTGGAAAAGAAGAGAGGCCTCGAATCGCGCAAGTTTAGCCGATAAATCGCGCTCCCTGCGCCCTTCCGCTCGCCAGCCATTGTTACAACTCGCGCACAACGTGTAGCCCCTTGCTACCGTAGTATTTTCGGCAGCGTTGAACAAGGGGAGCAAAAACGACTCCACTCGTGACATTCGATACCCCGAATAGACTGGCACAATATGTTTGATCCGAGGAAGAGAACTCTCGTCACTCCGATAAATATTTTAGGTCAGCTTGACGATCGATGCGAAAGGTACTTGGGGGCTTCGAAAAGAACAGCTCGTTGTGCCCTTGTTTGACGTCCACCACCGCCGAAGCGCGCACCAAAGTTAGGTACAAATGTTTTTTTTTTTCTTGACTCACCCTCCGGCAGCAATGCAGGTTAAAATATGCAAAAAAAATTGATTGTGTCATATGCTACGCGTTGTCAATTATTCGTATGCATGCAAATTGTACATTTTTAATGGATTACACTTATAGCAGTAATGATGCTGTTAAAACAAAATTGTTGATTTTGTTGTGATTTTGCGGTGACTGAGATGTTGATCAATCCGTTTATGCGAGGAATGAAAAATGATCCATTCTGATGGTGTTGAAGTATGAATCGTTGGTATGCAACGAAAATTGTTCTTGATTTTTTCAGTTCATAATCTTTATCATTAGGTATCCGCAAACATGTTTGACCTATTTTCCGACTCTAAATAGCCGGAAAAGGCAATGCAAAAAAAATAATATTTTCGTTAGCAACGCCACCGTCAAAATCGTCCATTTTAACGTCTTTAATCCCACCCACGAGGAGCACTTTTGAAATTCGATCCAATCGATACCCCAACAATCTTCTCGATGTAAAATCAGCCACCGATTACGAATTTCCCGCTTAAAAATCGCAGCAAAACTCCTTGTTCTGCTAGCCTTTATAGATACAAATCGACCTCTAGGACTCAAAAAAAGCTGAGAAAGGATGCTTGACCTTGCCCAAACCAGTAGAGCGAGTAAAGAAAAATGGTCCAATTTCAGGTCTCGAGTCCCATTGATTAGAACCAATTGTAAACATTCGTGCAACATATTTTTTTCTCTTTTACGACAAAATTATGTTTTTTGTTTTTGTTGCTGTTGTTGTATTTATCATTGTTTCTACTTTACACAAAGTTCGAATGAAATATTGAAATCATGAATAAGAGTTGTAGATCCTTGCGATTTTTTAATTAGAAGAATTTCTAAATTTTAATCGCTTCCGTTTGGTTCGTGGTTACTCAAAGTATCACTTGAGTCGAATTACTCGGTATATCCAATACTCCCGAGCGGCAAATCCAACTCGTGTGGCATGTGCAAACTTTGTAGTCTACGCGCTCTGATATAGATAAAACAAGTTGCAAATTTTAAAAAAATGGTTTGAGATGCGCCCATTTGAAAAAACGTTTGAAAAAATTATCCGAAATTGCACACCTGAAAAAACGTAAAAAAAAAAATTATTGGTAACTTTCTAATTTGTAAAAGTGTTTTTTTTTAATTTGCAACTAAGTATGACTATATGAGGAAACACGTTTGTCTGTCGAAAAATTTGCTCCACATATATTTATGCCCGTGGCCTTAGGTGTTTTTTTGACGTTGGGCCGCACGGTTTTCGTTTTTTCGCTCTCGAATTCGTTCGGAAATTCCGATGTTTTCTACATTCCGCATGAATCTACGAATCAAGTGGTAGGAAAAAAATGTCTCTCGTTTATTTCCCTTGCAGACGAGAATCGCGCGGTTGCAATCGTCACTCGGCGTGTAAAATAGCGTGAGTTACGCCCTTTTGGACTTGAACGGCTGGTACGAGAGGAGAGTAGCGTGTCTCTCGCCAGAATTGGTAGCACGAAACAATCGCAGATGCAACTTGTCAGCGAGCGAGGCCACAGGAGCAAGACGGGTTGAATCCACGTAGAGGATACAGTGGTATAGGTACACACGCGTGCAGCGACGACTTCGTCTCTCGTCTCCCTTCCGCGTCGCATCCTCTCCGGACGAGGCAAGAAGGACGACGACGAGGTCAAGAACCTCGAGTGTGCATGTACACGGGAGCAGGGTTCGTCGTCTTCTCCTCCTCAGGACGATCCGTTTCGTGTCACTGTGACGCGAATGCAACGCGAGATTGGAATATCCTCGCATAGATCCAACAGCTTCCGTTTTCCTCTCATTCCGGCCTGTCAATTGCGAAAAAACGATTATCCAAAATTGGAATAAAATTTAACTCTTTCGTAATGGAAGAATAAAACGAGAGAATAGTGCAAACCCAAGTGGGGTCTTTCAATACAGTTACACGTAGTCACTTTTTTCCTCTCTTTCGAGTGTCATTTTGGGGTCTGTTTTATGCGTTTTGCGTTATCACACACATGATTTTATTATTTCTATGCGTATTTGGTGTGTTATTTGATTATTTTTTATACACTGCATATGTGTTGGTTCAAGGCATCACAGCCTGTTTAGTAAATTCATCGAATATTTCATAAATCCAAAGCAAAATGAAATTTCCAATTTAGAGTTCTACCCCCATGACGTTTTATCATAATTCATAATTTCCTGACCTCCCCGAGTAGAAGTCTTGCTCCAGCTACCATAAACACCTGATCAGGAATCCTGATTTCTTTTTCCAGCCTTGATCAGAATATTTGATCAAGCCGTGATCATTTTTGAAACACAATCCCTGAATTCCGTCTGATCAGGCTAAAAAATCAAGGCCTAATCAGGGTAAACTATCAAGGCCTGATCAGGGTAAAATCAAAGTCTGATCAGGGTAAAAATTCCAGGCCTCATCAGCATAAAATAGCAAGGCCTGATCAGCGTAAAAAATCAAGGCCTGATAAAACTTAATTTTTCACAGCTCGATCAAATTGAAAAATCATATGATTTTTCAAAAATACAATACAAACACAAAACATAAGAAGGCACGAAATTATAAATAACGCTGATCTTTTATTTTTTACTCTTACTATAAAATTTATCACATACATTTTTCACACATATGTGGAAAACAAATAAAATTTTGTCTTGTATTTGTGATAGAACAAAAACTCGAAATAAACCAAGATATATCACTGTACTATATTCCACTTGTCATCTCAAAATAAACTAATATATGTTTTTAAACAAAAACTGACGAAACTTCGTGAATAAAGTAAATAGAGCTCAAAGTTTTTATGACCAGACGTTTCTAGGGAACGTTACATTGGGCGTTCTGTTCGTTTTTTTTCCGCGACGCTCGAAGCTTGTCCCAGTCCTTTCCTGAATTAATCAGGCCTTGATACCGCTCCAACGGCTTGTCCAATTTGCTTCGAAAGAACTTATATTCGGCGTACCCTGCATTTCGAAATGACAGCCACTGAAAAATACGAAAATGTATATCCCACTTAGAATTCAATGTGTACATATATATCTATATAAGGTATACATTAGGATGGCACAAATTTGAGCTCTTTTTTTCCTTTTTTACTATCCAATTATCTACTATGAAGAAGAAAAAGAGTTGTTGCGAAAGCTGCAACCGGTCAATATTTAGATGTCGCTCGAGCCTCCCAAAAATTCTAATTTTCATTAGAAAATCGATTTTCTTTCGTCCACGTTTTACCCATTAATTTTCCGGTTTGTAATTTTTTAATTGAGCTCGCGAAAGCTCTGGCCGACCAAAGGATATTTAGTGGTCGTTCAAGAGCTTCAAAATTTCCAATTGTCGCGAATTTGTTTTCTCTTCTCACTCATAAATTTAACACATTATAAAAATTTCAGAATAAAAAATCCTTTTTTCTTTAGAAACGAAATTTTTGTTAACTTACCTCACACTTGTAATCCGATAAAACGGGGAACCTATAATTTTGTTTACGTACAAGAGCTTTACAGAATTATTTTGTGAGAACGAAAATTATAATCCTTGAGTTAGTAGTGTGAGGTAGATTTGAAAAATCTGTTTCTAAAGAAAATCGATTAATTGTTTTGAACATTTTACAAAGCGTCAAATTTATGAGTGAGGAGAGTAAAAGAAAGTTGGCGAAAATTAGAAATTTTAAAGCTCTTGAGCGTCCGCTAAACATCTATTGACCGACTAGAGCTTTCGCGAGCTCAACCTAAAAATTACAAAGCGTACAATTGGTGAGAAGTGGACGAAAGAAAATCGATTTTTTAATGAAAATTACAATCGAAGGTCAGTCCGGTGAATGTGATACCATCGGTGCAGGAGAGCCCATACAGCAAAGGCCAACCAAATAATGGTAAGTTGACAGCGTAGTGCAGTTCAGTTCATGTAATGTCCATCCGAAGTGCATTTCTTATGGGCTAACTTGCACCGATGGAATTACTTTCACTTAACTGAGCTACGCTGTCAGCTTGCCATTATTTCTTTGGCCTACGCTGTTTCTTTTTTTCCTCTGATAAAGGAGACGGACCAAGTAAAAGAAAATAAAAGCGATACACAAAACAAATGTAAATCTACTTACATAGTGGTAGCGCCAACACATGCCAATCCTCAGGAACTCGGAGTCGTTCCTCGGTGAGAGGATCTGTTCCGGATCTTCCAAATGTATCATAATAAAGATTTTCACCAATGCATATATATATTTTGTCGTATGGTTAATTTACAGTCAGATTTAATCCAATTTATATTTATAGATTTAAAAATTGTAAGTCTTTGAAAAAAATTAATTGTTATACTAACCTGCTACTGCATTATTTTTTCGTTTCTTCCCTTATTTGGAGCCCGCTATTCACGCAGACGCAGTCGCGCAATTTTCTTCCGGTTGTGTTTGTCCATCTTATTCACAACGTACACGTTATATGTAAAAATGTATAAGGTGATTAATAGTATATCTCGTGCATCTCTCGTGTCTGTGTATCATTTGACAAGATGAGGTTAGACACGTTTTTAGCGCCAAACTGTACAAGTCCAGTTACGTTATGATTGCTTGAAGTTAGCTGGATCAGGCGAATTGAAGTAAGCCGTAAGTCCGGTTGCTCGACCACCGCCTGCCCCAGAGCTTAATGAGGCAAATTAAGGCACACTTAAGTAAGGCCTCCGTACTACAACGTGATCAGGCGCAGATCAAATATTAGGCCAGCCTGACAATATTT
The DNA here is from genome assembly GCA_964007375.1 of Ophion obscuratus. Classification (NCBI taxonomy): domain Eukaryota; kingdom Metazoa; phylum Arthropoda; class Insecta; order Hymenoptera; family Ichneumonidae; genus Ophion; species Ophion obscuratus. The sequence goes on along the minus strand of OZ023316.1, from coordinate 59,986,773 downwards.
CTACTCGAGTCCTGAAATGATTATTTTTCGCAGAAAATGTTTCGACTACAGATGGACTCTCGAACCTCCAATTCGTACCTGTCTATTGTCTGCCTATACTACGCACCCTGCTCCGAAGCTATAGCGTGCTTGTAGCAGCCTTATCGCAGATAGAGGCGTAGCCAGAACTTGCTTCACGGGGGGAGGGGGCAAAAGCAAGGAAAGTCGATATCAAATACTTATTAAATTATTTTTCTAATAAGTGTAGGTAGTCAACTTCGATCATGTCGGAAATGTATGACGTACCTACAACATTGTCGTGGCTGCTTTGCTGGTCTGCAGCGTTTCCCTATCCGGGCAGAGCAGCTCTGTAAGCTCATTTCGTTGGCTGTTGAAATGTACACTTTGGCAATCGTAAGGATAAAATAATAAATATTTGGGGACAATCAGTAAAATGTGAACATTCGAGTTAATGTTTTTCCGAATACACGATTTAGTTGGAATGGTTTTTATAATTTTTGGTACTCATATATTCAATTTTACAACCCAAACAAACTCAGATACATAGGTACGGCTAGCGCCATTAGTTAAATTCCTCAGCAAGTTCTGTCGTGTTCTCAACAAAAACCTCTATCAAATTACCAAACGATTTGAGTAGACTTTTCTTATCTAAATCTTGCCTCTGAAATTAGTATACTCTATTGACTGACTTGTTTGTCACTCAAAACATTTATGACATTTCTATTGACTCGACCCTGGGCCTGAATGCTATAGACAAACCAGTCGCACCATCCGCATATCACGTTGATCGGTGTCATCTACATACAAATCGCCGCGGTTTTAATGCAAAGATTTGCTCAGCTGTCATTGTGAATTAGGTTTATGCATTTTTCCGGATTCTTGGAAAACGTTCTTGGCAGTTTGGCATAATATTTTCATGGTACCACATTGCAGTGTTTCCTTATACAGCAAAGAAACAACCATTTAAATCGGGCCAACCATCACGGCATAATCAGTGTACAGACATATAAAAAGAATAAGAAAAATACATAACCAACGAACAGTTTCAAGCCGCTTTAAAATGGTTCTAATTGAAACGCTCGTAAGTTCCTTCCTACTCGCAGTTTCAATACTACTCTCTATTAATTTTGTACCAATTTTGAAATGTCAATACGTCTTGTGCCCTATCGATTACAATCAATTCGAATCCAGCGGTCCAATCAAGTCCCCGACACCCTTGTCGAGCAAACATCATCCGCTGATTACGAATTTTCTAGGCAGACCTCGATCACACCAAAACTTTTAATCCGGGGCACATTTTTATTTAAAAAATCCATCTTCTGGGCTAAATAATGCCTGGAAGAGAATGAGACTTGAAAATCAGTGAGTACCAAACGATTTTACATCGACATTTTGTCAGACAGTTCTGCCTTTTTTTCGTATCTACAAACTTTCCTCTTCAAAAACCTCAAAGGACTTTTTTTTATATTTTGAAAAAAAATATATGATCTTTTTGTGCAAGTAGGTACGTATTTTTCAACGCATCTCCCACTTCAAACGAATGTTCGGGAGCTTAATTTTTGTTTTTCCTAAGAATAAATGTTGGGCCATAAAAGAAGGATGATTCACCACAAAATACGTCTCTGCAAAAAAAATGCATATTTGCCGAAATACAACGATCCGAAAAACGTCTGGGGCCGGATAGACCCCATATGCAGCCAGAGGTTCGTGGCGGAAGTGTGCAGTCGAAAAAAGATTTATTATGTTGTAATAAATTGGCACATTAGAACATAATATATTAGAAATTAATAAATGTTTACTCGTATGGAGACAGTTTTTATGTGATTGTAACTACAGCATTTATTCGGCGTCACTAAATATGTTTTTTGCGTGCCGATTTTTCACACAAATTAAAAGCAATATTTAAAACGCTGCGGCTAGCCGTCCGGTTATCGGACGAATAAGCGTATGTTATTCGTCTGGATAGCGGCTCAGTTCACGCCGTATTTCCACGTACATATTATTGTGATTCATGTCAGCTAGTATCCGGACGAATAACATATATATAATCGTCCGGCATGAATGTGTTAAATTGTCAAACAATCTATCTCGACGAATAATTTACACGTATTTGTCCGAATAAAATCTTTATAATTTTGTTTGGTTTTGTTCGGGTTTGCCCAAACCCAAACAAAGCCAAACAAACCCAAACACAAAGAAACCTAAACAAACCCAAACATGGTTATGAAGATTTTATTCGGACGAATACGTGTGAATTATTCGTCCAAATACATTTTTTAACAATTTAACACATTTTATCCGGACGATAAACGAATATGTTATTTGTCCGGATACTAGCTGACATGAATCACAATAATATGTACGTGGAAATACGGCGTGAACTGAGCCGCTATCTGGACGAATAATACGCTTATTCGTCCGATAACCGGACGGGGAGACACTCCGTATTCAAAATAGAAAATTCGAATGAATATTTCCTCAAATCAAATAAATACTACTTTCCAATCACGAAAACCTCTTATTTCGCGACTATGATACTAATGCGCGCATGCGCACTTTGCCCTTCAACGCGACGGGCCCGACAGCAGGCCGCTCGTCAGATGTAGCTCATGCATACGCTTACCATGTAGCTTCGTCCTATGCTAATGCTTTTGGCACAAGTGTCGATGTTGCGTTTCGGAAGTGAGAAACTCGAAAGTGAGGAATGATTTAAGTGTAAGAATATAAAGTGAGAAAAAAACGTTCAAGTGAGAAAATAATGACAGACGAAATGACACAATTCCGTGAAAAAAAAACAGCTGGGGATTATAAAGAATCCTATTAGATGTTAAGAAGAAATCTATTTGTCGGATATAAAACACCTATTGCTTCTAACCGATATATTCTATTAGATGTTAAGAAAAATTCTTAGTAAATCTTAAACATAAACTTGAATAAAAGATTTTCTTAGCTGTTAATAATATCGTAGTAGGCCGACATACGAATACGAAAACTTATTCGCCGGGAGACAAACTTCTTCGTCGTTCGTGTGAGATGTTCAAATGAAATGCGGTTCAAGTGTTCAAAAATGCACATTAAATGTGTTTAAATTTTCGGTAACACACATAATCGCGTTGTTTGAAGTTACATATGATATTTATACGTGTTGATTGGGAGAATTACACAGCTGACGTGTGTAACAAATAACACAGATGAATCTGCAGCCAATGGAGTAATTTCCGATGAATGGCTCCGTGTCCCAAGCCATTAGGGTAAAAGTGCCTAAACGAGAAAATCCTGCGGATCGGAATTTGCCCGAGAGCGTCTTCGAGAAAGGAGACGGGAGTGAAAGAGGAGCCGGACTAATACCAAAAGAGTCGGTTAAGTCGAGGTTGAGAAAACAGAGGAGGGAAAAACTTCGCCCCCGCCCCTCCAGCTGCCACTAAATTAATCATGAAAAGTCTCTCCGCGAGGCGGAAATGCGAGGGAACCGCGACAAGGATGTATACGTACGTACGTATACTCTGTCTATATGTAACGGCGAACTTTACATTCGTGGTAACTTTTCGTTGGGTTTTGCGTATTTTGAGCTCCTGATGAATTCACGTAACTCGAACGAGTGAGAGAATCGTCGCAGATCCACTGAATTTAATTCTCTTTTCGCCTCGTCTCTCTCCTGTCTCTAAACAGCGGGCCGCGCTTCGCACCGAGTTTACCGAGCATCGGTGATTTTTGGCGAGTGAAAGTTTCCCTCGTTTCTCTCCAATTTCCCCCGGTACGCGGTATAAGTAAACTCCCCGTTGTGCGATACCGATGCTAATTTAATCACGCAAATTCGAAACAAACTGTCGAATAAAATAATTGACATTTCGTAAAAATATTTCGAGCGCTGATCGAACGATTCATTAGGGGAATTTTTTATTCTCGAATCAGGGCATCCGAAGGAGTACCAGAGTACGAAAAATTTATTTGAAGCCAACCAAATGCGGTTGGTTAGTTTTATTTGAATCAACATTTTCGTAAAATCAATGTTTTCTTCAAATTTCATTCTACTATTCCAAAAATTAACTAAATTTGCTCACTTGAACCAAGATCTATTCAACAACGTTGAGTTGTACAAAATTATTATATTTTCAATGATTTTGATATCGATTAGTCAAAAAATAAAAATATTTCGCCGTAGAGAGTAAATGGGTCTCTTTAGATTTTTCATTTGAATTAACTAGCAACTTCATAGACGTAGTAGTACGCTCTATGGCCGGAGTGTGGCGCAGATCCCGAGGCTTCTCCCGCGAGCCATTTGTACTCTGAGCGAGCATACAACCAAGTCCGCGAAACGTATCGACGCTCGACACAAATTTGCGCATCGTCGCTCGTGGATCGGCCAAGTGTATTCCGAAAGACGTGGCAATTGCACATCTTGCAGGTAGTCGTGTCAATGGAAGAATCTCTCGTATATGTCGAAACGGTGCGAATGGAATTTTTTAAAAATATTTTTTCAACACTGACAATTGTTAATAACGAGGATAAATACGTATCGTGTACAAGAAAATATAGTAAATTTGCTAGTTGCAAATCAGAGTACTAGTAATTTAAATCCAACTTTTATTCTTTGGAAATAACGGGCAAAGACTTTTCCATCAAAATATATCTCTTATACGTTATTACTCAATACTTTTACTTATTGACTCAAAATATTCATACTATTGCTTATACTTAATACTTATTGAATTGTCACATAGAGGAATGCTTGAAAAAATCAACAATGTATTTGAAACAAATAGAATCGTGGTAAGCGGTGGGGAAACGAAAAAATGATTTTCTTTAATTAGAGCCAATAAAGATGAAGTAAAGTTTTTTGACGGTGCAGGCCTGGTGTCCTAGCCGCATCCTATTAATTGGTGTATATTTCGACTCGGTTTCGTAAGCGGATATACGTACAAGCTTACATAACGATATTCGTGCGGAGATCGGGTAGGTTGGAGAAAACCGCAGACTGCGTACAGAATTAATCTGCAGAATCCTGTTAAGGAGTCGAACGATGGAGGTGGAGAACATTCGTATCACATCGCCCCTTACTCGTGCGATGTTCAGCTCGCCCCCGGCTAACCCCGCGCGCTAATAACTCGCGTGAATTGAAAGCAAAAGTATTACGGTGCCAGCAATCCTCGTGTGAAATAAAAAAAAATCCTTAGTTATTGGGCGAGCAAGCGAGCGGCAAAAGCTCGACTTATTTCGGTTAGAAAAAAAGATTTAAAAAATTCGCAAAGCCGGAAAAATGAGCGGTCTCGGCGATTCGATCGAGGATGGTCCGTGAGGGGGGTTCACCGCGAGATGGGAACGAGAATCGAGCGGGGTCATCGAGTGTCGAGGGCGCGACGGTGCTGCCAAAGAGCGAGGACGGTGAGAAGGTCCGCGCAGCTCCGTGCAGCCCCCCTCTCTCTCCGGGCGATGGAGAGGGGCCCGTGATCGAGTGTGGTGGCATTACTACTCGCGCTGACGGCAGAGTAAGGAAAAAAGGAAGAACGAGAATGAGGAGAGACGAGAAAGGAAAGAATTGGAAAAGGAAAGAAGGAGAAAGAAAGGGACGCAGGCAGAGGGAGCGAGAGAGCGAAGAACGGAGAGGGTGGAAAGCGAGAACGACTGCGCGCCGAGTTTGCGCCGAGAAGCCTCGTCGCGAAATACCGGGAGTTTGAGCTCAGAGCGAGCGTGGCTGTCGTACGAGTAGCTCCGTACGGCCGTCCTCTTACTCCCGTACACACGGACATTACGATTTTTCTTTATTTAATAACATTTTTTTTCCTACACCCACCGGCGTGCCGAGAGTTCCTCGTCGATATGAAAATTCGCAACGATCGGGCGAGAGGGACCTCGCCGATTTTTCGATCGGTTCGACGATCGATCGAAACCAATAACTGATCACTAATCGTATTCGCTCATCGGAACTGCTCGATTAATTCGTTTCGAAGTAAACGCACGTTTTTAAGCGAGACGAATAATAAACAACGGAGGTGTGATGATTTTGTTCGGCGTGTTCCGAGAACTAAGTTCGCGAAGAGGCTTTCTTTCTTCTCGTGATTGAAGTGTTGGTATTTGGAAACAGTGCGCGAGTGTGTTCGTACGAAATATTTATTCTTTGCTCGAAGAACTTTGTTTTCCCTTTCCTCGTTGCCATCGGAGTGCAGTTTGACCGGCACGCGCGGAGTTGACGGTAAAAAAAAAGCGAGGGCGGATGTTCAAGGACTGGTTAATTGAAATTAATCGGAGGGAAAAGAAGGCGGGCGGTTTCGAGGTCGTGTGATGTGTTCAAGTGCGCGCACGGTATATGGATAGTGGAGGCGATTGAGGTGAATATTCGTGAAAACGCGTAAATTACACATGGAAACCGGTTATCGCGGTATGCGACTCCCACCTCGCTGAAGCGCCGCACCGTCGTCGATACACAGCAACGACGGCTGTAACAACAAACGAGCCGGCCACACGAACTCAAAACATTTCTACCAAGCTAAAGAAAACCTTCGAGACGCGCTATAATAATACAAGGTACGATCAATTTTTGGTGCTTGTGGAGTATTTTCACTACCGATGAAATTGTGTTTTTAAGGAATCTATCGATATTATTATTTTGAGAAATATTGCCCGGGTGACATTTCGGACAAATATGTATTTCGATTTTTTCCTCTTTTCAAATACGTTTCATCGTCCCACGATAAAATGCATCCCTCTAATTGTATATTTTTAAATTCTGGGTTTGGTCGCCTACGAGAAAATACTCCGTTTAAAAATAACATCAAACTTGGCGTTCGCAATTTTCTACTTTTAAATAAATAATTTTTCCATTGAAATTAAACAACATTTTTTTATTGTTCTCCTTTTAAACAAATTATTTTTCATGGAATATAATTTTTCAAAATTCGTCCTCGAGATCCTAGGCAAGTATAGTTGTTTATCAATTTCCCTTTTTCTATTTCCTTGTGATAACAAATATCCGAAATTGATTTCACCAGGGAAGATCATTTGTGTTTTATATTGAACTATAACAGAATTGAATTATTATATTATTGTCACGAAAAGCAATTTGTATAAAAAAAATAATAATTATCGTAGTTACACTTTTCAATTTTTGTTCTTGCCCTGCCTGTCCATTTGATAACAAATACTCTTTATTTTCATCACGGCAATGTGTCCGTTGTACAAAGTAATCAGAAACATAAAAAAAATATAAAATTTAGCAAATATTAAAAACTCCTCGCTACAATATTCCCACACGGTTATCGTTTTTTTCTGTATTCGAACAATTTCACATCGAAAGACGGCGATTTGAAGCACTGCAAATCATACATATTTCCAATGCATTCATTACGGTGTCCCGAAATTTGCGAGTTATACGAGTCCAAAGTCAACGGTCTCACAATGGTCCGCAAGTGTCGTTGAACCCGAAATCAAAGCAGCTCGAACACCCAAGACATCGTACTGAGGATTGCCACGATAAACACGTTATCAAAGGGAGAGGGAGAGAGAGAGAGAAACGATACGAGTCATCAACGATAAATATCGTTCAAAGTATCCCCCGACCGGAGCCATCAACAATTCTCTCTCTCTCATTCGTGTCCCTGCGAATATCTCATTTCGACCAACACCCCTAATTAAACAGAAACGCGTGTGTCCTTTTCCCGTATCGTTCCTCGTTCGTACGGTAATTAGGATGATTAATCTGTCGGATTGCAGACTTGACGGGGGCAAACCGGAAATTGGTATGAAATGGTAATAATAATAAATCGTAACGACCTTGGGAATCGCCTTGGAGGGGTGCGTACCCTCTGTTTTCCTTTTCTCGCTCTCCACCTCTCTCTCTCTAACTCACTTGGCCTCCTCGCCCCTCGCTCTCTCGGTGTATATAATCGATACTTGAACAGGGAGAGTCGAGGAATTGCTATGAATTTCGTTGCTCTCATTGGCTCGGTTAACGAGAGCCTCGGGCGCGATTCCAGTACAAAAATTCTCCGTATCTATGTATGCCGGGCAAGGAGAGTGGAACATAAAGACAGAATGTGCAACGTTCTTGTAGAGCCCGGTCGTAATAGTCTTAATGTATGTGTATATGCGCGCGTGTGTGTGGGTGTATGGGTGTCCGTCCGCTGTACCTACGTGTATGTATATAGAGAGGCAGCCAGAAATGTACACTGTTTTATACGGTACATAAGGTAGAAGCGGTATATCGTGATATCGTGAATGAACGAATGAATAATTTGAAGACAGCACGCGAGGGCTGCACGAGAACGAGGTTAAAGAGTCTCGACCTATGATGCTCGCTTATGCCACCGGGAAGAACCTCTCGCCGTCAATATTTCTACGTCTACTATCCTCGAGCTTGACGTTACATTTTTTTTTCTCCTGATCCCATTCAGCTCAAACTTTACGTATTGTCCGGGTCCGTTTATTCCGGCGTCTCTTCGGACAGAGGAAATCTCTGCAATACTTTTTTTTTTATTGGAAGCAAAAGTCTCAGACTAACATTAAAAATACGTTTTTTCGAAGACAGTTGAGGTGGAAGGTTCATTCTTGGAAAGAAAATATTTCTTACTTTAAAAATAAAATAAAATAGAAATTTCATTCTTTCGAAAGACATGTGAGGTGGATGCTTTCTTTGAAAAAAACGTATTTTTTTGTTACTTCGGATTCTCGTTCATCACGATGCCAAGTACGAAAAAAATATTTATGGTAAATCGAAAATAGTCTCAAAAGTATTTTCACAGGTTCCTTGAATATTCAGCGACGTTCATTTTTCCCGGTGCAGTTTTGATGCCTGGACTTTGTGGGTTCGTGTTTCGTATGAAAAAATCGTATAAACAAAACAAATTTCGTTCAATTTTTTTTTCTTCGCCCATATAGAGTGCGATATCAAGTGTTGTAAAAAATCGATTCTAAAGGTTCTATTGAAAAAATGCAAAGTGAAAAGACTGCTTTTAAAATAAAATAAAAAAATCAGTTTAAAAAAAGGCCCGATTAAAAAAACAAGAGGTAAAAAGGCTGTTTGCATCTTCAAAGAAAAAAACACGGTAAAAAAGTTGTTTACGATTTAAATTTCTAAAACAGGAGTCGGACACGGTGGCTGTAGCGACAATGTGCTCATTGTCCATATGGAAATTCGATCGGTCGGAAATCTCTCACGAATGACGTTGTGACGCGAGTGACTCTAGGAGGAAAAATCACAAGTATCACGCACGTGAGGGTTTTTCTCCTATCTGGACGTTGCTGCTGCTGCCACTTTTTTTTTCTCGCTCTCTCAAGCTGCCGTATATTTTTTCTCACCACGGGTGCTCCATTATGTACAACGAACAAGGATCGTTCGAGTATTCTCGAATTACAAGACTCCATCTCGCGTATCACTTCAAAGTCCACTCGAAAAGACACTTTTTTGATACCCGAAATCCCCCCACCGATACATCGAGCCTCGAGCTACGATTGCCCATATTTCAGACCAGAATAATTACCCACGCCATCCCAATGGAATATTTCCGCTACGACGTATTCAAATATTTCGGTGTCGTGAAATTTTCTTATTTCAATTTCCACATGTTTATTTATAATTCCCATCAATTCGCTGCAATTAATTTTAATTTGCATAAACTCTCATGAATGTCCAAAATTGTTCATATATTAAACAAAATTATAACAATTTCATTTTCCTCGGCAATGTCCTCAATACGTGTCGAAATGAAAGATTTTTGTTTTGCTTTTCTCGTGGATCTCGCTGGCTGGAG